>VWZT01009512.1:1657-11760 GCA_013397055.1 Pachycephala philippinensis
CCCGCCGGCGGCGGGCTCAGAAGCCGTTGCCGCTGATGTTGATGGACTGCAGGTCGGCCACCTGCATGACGTTGATGCCGCTGCTGGCCAGGCGCGCGATGCCCTCGGGGCAGATGGCCTCCATGGCCACCATGTTGGTGGCGATGAGCGCCGAGGGCGTGGCGCCGCCGTTGCCCTCGGCCGCGGCCGCCGTGTCCATGGGGACGGCCGAGACGTTCATGGCCACGTTGGTGGCACCTCCCTTCTTGTTCTGGTGGGTCTTGATGTGCTTGGAGAGGTGGTCGCTGCGCATGAAGCGTTTGGGGCACTCCGGGCAGGCGAACTTCTTCTCTCCTGGGGGACAGGGACAGGGGGTGAGGGATGGCGGGAACGGGGCGGAGATGGGGAGGGGGGGGTGGGGGAAAAGGTTGGGATTCGGGGAGAGGTTCCTCTGGAAAGGCTCCCCTGGGATGCGGTTTTGGCCCCAAGAGCTCAAGGACAATGCTCCAACATGTTGGATTTTGGGAAAAGGTTGGGATTTTGGGAAAGTGTCCCTCCTCCTGAGAAGGACCAGGCTCTGGAGAGGCTCTCAGCCCCAAGAGCTCAAGGCCAGCGCTCCAACACGCTGGCATTTCAGACTTGGGGATCCCTGGTGCTGCCCCGTGCAGCACCATGAGTCAGACCGGACATCCCCGGGAATTCCCTGATTTCCTGGGACGCTGGGACCCTCCTCCTTACCTGTGTGCGTGCGCTTGTGCCGCTGCAGCTCGTCGGAGCGGGTGAAGCTCTTCCCGCACAGCACCCAGGTGCAGATGAAGGGCCTCTCCCCCGTGTGCCACCGCAGGTGCGCCCGCAGGTGCGAGGTCTTGCCGTACACCTTCCCGCAGCCCGGCACGTGGCAGATGTGCTGCTTTTTTTTCCCTGGATCCCCAGAGCTCCTGCAAGAAGGGAAGGGTTAAACCCAAGGGAATCTCGGTGCGCAGGTGACGCAGGCGGGGGGGTGTGGATCTGCAGGACTGGGATTGGCTGGACCTGTGGGGTTGGTGGGTTTAGGGTTTGGGGTGAGGTTCAGCCAGGCTGAGAGCCAGGTCCTGCCCCTGGGTCACAACAGCCCCGTGGGACACTCCAGGCACAGGGAATCGGGGCTGGAAAGCTGGGAAAGGACCAGGGGGTGCCCAGGTGGCCACGTGGATGTGGCATCTGGGGACATGGGCAGTGATGGCCTGGGCAGCTCTGGGACTCGATGACCTGAGGGACCCTTTCCAACCCAAATAATCCCACAAAACGAGGCACTTTGGGGGTGCCAGAGCACTCCCGGTGCCGGATCCGTGGGGAGCAGCCTCACCTGCCCTCTCCTTCCTTGCAGTAGGGACAGGTGCAGGCTTCCCTCCGTGTTTTCCGGCCCTGCTGGGGCTGGGGGTCGGGGCTGGTCTCCCCCTCCTCCACGGCTGTGCTCTCGTCCCCCAGCCCATCCCCGCTGCCACCGTGCAGCCCCAGCTGGGCCCCGTGGTCACCTGGAACAGAACACGGAGGTTATGGCAGCCTCCTCACCTGGAGGGGAGGGTCTCTGCTGGATGGAGTTGTGAATCCCACCCCTCTCCCTCGGCTTTCCTGACGTTCCCCTCCCTGGGGCTCTCCCCACCCTCCCAGCGATGGGAAGGTCAGCGGGGGTGTCCGGGGGGTGCTGGTCACTCACTGCATCCCCTCTGCCCGGTATTTTGGAAGCTGCACTTCCAAAGCTGGCACTCCCAAACCCCAGCCCACGATCCTTCTGGGAAGCCCTGCTGGGACCAGCACCTCAGCCAAGACAGGAAATTTCCTTTCCAATCCTGGTTTTCCGTAGGAGCTCTGAGGCAAGAGCCAGAGGCGGCCAGAGAAGGAGAAATTTCAAATCCCCCGAGAGGCGCAGGCCAGGCTCTCCTGGAGGTGCCAGGAGGGATTTCACAACCCAGGGACGGTGCTGGGAATAAGGAAGAATTCCTGGCAGGAACAACCTCCCCGGTCCCTGGTGGTGCCGGTGCCAGCAGGCGTCAGTGGTGCCCGGGCAAAGCTCCACTGAGGAGCCAGGCCCACGCTCAGGAGGGACAGGAGCCACCAGGAACAGGTCCCCGGGGCTCAGGGGAGGACAGGAGACAGCAGGAACGGGTTCCTGGGGCTCAGGGGAGAACAAGAGACAGCAGAAAAGTGAAGAAATCTTCCGAAAAATCCAAGCTAAAGCTTCCCAGCACAGCCTGAGGCCGTTTCCCCGGTCCTGTCACTTGGGAGAGCAGTGACTCTGTCACATGGGGGTACAGGGCAGGAGCAGCCAGGATGTCACCTGGGGCTGTCACCTGGGGCTGTCACCTGGCACACAAACCCCAGATACCCCTGAGAATGGTCCCTTCATCCACCAACCCCCCGGCCCTGGGAGCACGGGAATGTTGTCCCAGCCAGGCCTGGAGGAGGAAATTGTCCCCTCCAAAGGTGACAGGATCTGAAGCCTGGCCCTCGGCTGCCACATTGCCGAGCTCCCTGAGAAGCCGAGTGACTTCAGGAGCTTCCTAGTCCCTCCCCGCAGCTCCTGTGACGTGTGTGCAGTCACAGCCCCGCACGGAGCAACCAGGGAGGGGTTTTTAAGCTTCCTAAGCCAGCACCGACAGCTTTGTGCTCCAGCCATGGATTAGAGATTTCCCCGGATGGGAAGAGCTGCTGGAAAAAAAAAAAAAAAAAAGCCAGAAGGAAACACAACTTCTCTTCCCCCAAAAAAAACCCAGACCAGGAGAAAACACAAGTTTTCTCCCCAAAAATGCACCAGGGAGGGGGAGAGTCCAGCCAGGATGCCTTGGAATGGCTTCAATCCTCCAAGAGGCAAAAGCCCACACGGCTCTCTCCGGCCTTTTGGCACGGGGGGAACAAACCCAAATCCTGCTGCTGGAGATCTGTGGCTGCCTCTCAGCGAGGCAGAAATCCCAGACCTGCAGGGATCATCCCACCCCAAGCTGGAGGTCTGAAATCCCCAGGTTCAGGGGAAAAGTGGGCAGAGAGGATAATTCACGTTTATTATCCCCGCTAACACATGTCCCTGCTAAGACTGAAGCTTCCCTGGAGGCTCCGCACTCGGGTCAGCAAAGCCCTGGAAAAATATATTAATAATAGAGCAAGAGGGGGTTTAATCCTAGGAAAAGCCTGGGGAGAAAGAGGGATTTGGGGAAGGCAGGGGAGGGGAACTGCCCCTGGCCCTGCTCCACCAGCAACCTCTGAGACCCCCCAGGAACAGGGCAGTTTCTGGTGTCCCACTAAAAACCCCAAACCCTGGAATCTTGGCTTGGGAATTCTCTGCAGACAAGGTGCTCCTTGTGCAGGAAGAAGCTCGGGTTTGTTTGCTTTATTTAGCAAACGAGCAGGAGGTGAGAAATGCCCGGCGGGGAGGGGAGAGGAGCCCCCACACCCACCCCGGCCGACCTCGGGACAGGGGAACAGACCCCGTGTTCATTTTTAGGGGGATAGCTGGAAATAAAACCCAAAACCAACAAACCGGGGCTGCTTGTGCAAACTCTGCACCTCTGGTAGCAGAGGGTGAGGGGGGGAGAGCTGGCACCAGGCACGACGTGGCGTCCAGGCTGAGGAAGTTTTCAGGTGAACAGAAAGAAAAGCAAAACCCGGCGACATGCAGCCCCGACCTCTCAGGGTGTGTTCCTGAAAAAACCTCCAAAATCCACATTTTCTAGCTCACAGCTCGAGTTCCCCCCATTTCCTGCCCAGTTTTTGGGGTCACTGCCCTGCCCAGAACAAACCCCAGCTGCTCCAGACACACCAAAGAGCTGCACAAAGGGACAAAGTGGCTTTGGAATGACGTCCCCATGGTTTTTTCCCCCATCTGATTCCCTCCCTGATTTGCAAAATGAGTTAATCTGCACCAGGAGCTCATCCATGTAAATGAGCCAAGCTCTGGCTCAGCAATTCCTTGGAGATCCGGGCGGCAGAGAGGGAACCAGGGGATGGGGCAGGCTGGAGGTCTGCAGCCCAGTGAGTAATTGTGCTTTAATTTGGATCCTGATGACTCCAGAAGCCACTCCTTGGGCAGCTCCTGTAATTGCTGGAGGTTTCTGTGCGTCAGGATGAGCGACACTTCCTCTGGACAGGGATAAATCGGGATGGAGCCGACGGAATGAGCGAAGTGGGCTGCAAAGGGGGACAGAGCTGAGGCAGGGAATCACCTCATCATCCACTCTGCCAGACCCCCGAATCCCCCAGGATTTGCCAAACACCTCTGTCATGCTGCAGACGGACAGACAGAGCCCCTTTGCCCTGTAAATTCCCCTCTGGATTGTCCCAAAACTAGGATGAAGCCTCCGGTCCTGCCTTCTCTTTGTTGGGGTGAAAGCACCCAGAGCACCTCACCCTGCAGCAAGGCAGGTCCCACCACACCACCCCAGGCAGAAATCAATGAGCGAGGGCTGTAGAAGGAGGAAAATGCCTGGATGAGACAGGGAAGGGCAATTCCCAAGCTGGGGAACCCCAGCAAGCATCTCCCACCTCACCCAAACCTCTGTGCTCCTCTCGCCCACCGCAGCCAAGGGTGGCTGCTTTCCCGAGCCACAGATCCCAAGTTTTCAATCCCAGAGGAGGAATTTCCGCCTGTATCACTCCCAGGATCTAACCCAGGCGTCCCAGGATGGGGTGGGAAGGGATGAGGAGCCGTCTGGACGCTGCCAGCCGCACTAAGGTGGGAGCCGACGCTCTGGAAAGGAGCCATGCAGAAACTCCCCCAACCCTGGGAGCCGGGACGTGTCTCCTGTGTGGGGTGATAAGGATGGTGCTCCAGCAGGGCTGGGGCCAGCCCAGATAAAAGGGAGAGGCAGATCAGGGCCAGGCAGACGGGTCTGGAGCCGGGACCTGTCCCGGGAGGAGTCACGGGGTGGGTGCTGCGCGCCCGACCCGTCCGACCGGCGCCGCTGCCAACCCGCTCCCAGCCCCGCTGAGCCCTGGCCTGGAGCCGCGGCAGCGAGAGGAGGAGGAGGAGGAGCAGGGCTGCCCCACGGAGCCCAGGAGCCACAGGGTTGTGCCCCACGGGGACTTTGTGTGGGCACAACCTCACCCAGACAAAGCTGCGCTCACGCAGGCTCTGCCGGGGTCGCTCCCTTCCTTCCCAAGCGAGCTCCGGGGTCTCTGGGGATTCGCGTCAGTCCCCGGCGAACGGCACGGACAGAGGTCAGCCGAGGAATCCAGAGGGGATGCAAAGTCCAGCCTGGCTGGGGTTCAGAGCAGGAAGTTTCACAATGTGCTGCTTTCTGCCGTGCTGTCACGGGCGCGCCGAGGCAAACAAGGGCCGCGCGTCACGGGCGGGTCCTGCCGGGCCGCTCCCGTCCTCCCCTCCCCGCCACGCTCCACGCCGTGGGGATGGCTCATCCAGGCCCTGCCACAAAGCTGCCCTTAAAAACCGGCAAACAGGACACAATCGGGGCTTTGTGCCGCTGCCCCGGCGCTGGGAAGGGCCCTGGAAGGAGAAGTGGGAGCAGGGGGCCGGGAGGGGTTTGCTGAACACATTTCCAAGGGTTCCTGCACCCGCCGGGGGCTTTTCCTCTCAGGACGGTCCTGAGGTCCCACTGCTCGATTCCCCCTCAACCTCCATCCAAGGAGCTGGAAGGGAGCCCGTACTGCCCAGAAAACCCCAATCCCAGCAGTGTTCCCAACAGCTCCATCCCACCCTGGAATCAAACACCCAAAACAAGGAGGGGTTTAACTCCAGTGCTGACCCCCCGCTGGTCACCTGTTCACCCAGCACATTCCTCAGCCAGGTAGGGCTGGGACAGGGACATGGGGACAGCAGCACTCTGCCAGGACAGGGATGTGGGGACAGAGCCACTCTAAGGACACCGAACTCAGAACAGTCTCTCTCCTCCTCCCTACGGCAAAAGAGGAAGAGAAACCCCGACGTCACAAAATCCCGGCCATCACCCCCCTCACACAGGATGTCCCCTCCCTGAGCGGGCTGGGGTGACACTGAGGTGGCTCTCGGACCCCACTGAGGTGGCTCTCAGACCCCACTGAGGTGTCACAGCCCCGACCTGAGCCCCCTGTCCCTCACCTCACAGCCCCAGGAGGGTTTTGGGGCGCTGCCAGCTGAGGAAACCCCCCTCCCTGGCTCTGGGGGTGCCCTCCCCGGGGGCAGAGCCGGCCGCGGGGCCTGTTTGCCCACATGCCACCCCTGGTGGTCACAGACCTGCCCCTGCCTCGGCTCCTTCCCAGCCCGGCCGAGGAGGAGGAGGAGGGAACAGCCTTCGAGCCAGCCCATTAACACAGACACCGAGTGAGACCTGCACAGAGAGCTCTGCCTCACACCCAGCAGCAAAAAAATCTGAGGTTTAAAGACCTTTTCAGGTGTTGTTTTCTCCCCGGGGGATTTTTCCTCTGCCAAAACAAAGGAGAAAACCTCACTGTGGCAATGGGCCCGAAGGGCTGGGAGCCACAGCACCGCGTCCATGGGGGTCAGGACGGGACACAGAACCCCCCAGGAGGCCGAGCTGAGCTCTGGAAGGGGCAGGACGCGCAGTGCTGCCAGCCCAGGTGGCAGCTGGGGCCACCACATCCCCGGCTGGGCACCTCCTCCTTCCCCACCACCCCGGAACATGCAGCAGGATCCAAGGAAAACCAGCTGCAGTCCCCTCCCCAGCAAGGGTTTGTTTTCCATTCACCTCTCTGGGAAGCAGAGGAGCTTTTTTGGCTCCAAAAATCCCTCCCAACTCCTTGCCTGGAGCAGAAAGTTCCAGCACATGTGGAGGCTTGGAAAATGCTCAGGGATTCGGGCAGTGTTGGGAACAAACCCCTCCCTCAAATTCCCATCGGAGAGCTCGGATCCGGAGGGACGCGGGTCTGGGGGGGCTCAGCACCCCCTGGAGAGGGGCTTGGGGGGACAAAGGGACCCATTGCCACGTCTGAGGGACACGGCCGGAGAAAAACTCCTCCAGCCTGGAGTCAAATCCTGCCACTGGATCAGCGCCAGGAAGCTCTGTCCTGGCCACAGCTTTCCCCATTTCATCCCAGGAGCCTCCTGGACCATCCCACAGAGCTGGGGCTCCCCAAAAAAATCGCTCTGAACCCTGCTCTGGCTTTTCAAACGCCACCATGTCACGGCACAGTGCCAGCGTCACTTCCTGGGGCTGGGGACAGAGCGAGGAGACCCCGCTGCTGCCGCTGCCACCGCTCGCGGGGAATTCGTCACCGCGGATCAAGGGCTGAGAGCTGCTGAGCTAAAAAAAAGGAGAGGAGGAGGAGGAGGAGGAGAAAGAGGAGGAGGAGGAGGCGGCGTGAGCGCGGTGGATGGGTGGGCTCTAGAACGTTCCTCCCTGTCCCACCTCCAAGGGCAGAGCCAGGCACGAATACAGGAACTGGGGCTCGCCCATGCCTTTCTCCGGCGCCTTCAAAACAAGGAACGAGCCCGGGAGCACACAGGGAACGAACCCCGGCCCCGTCAGGAGCGGCCCCGGGCGCAGGGATCGTGGGGAGGGGACCCCGCAGGGACCCCGCACACCGGGGCCACGCACGCCCCCCCTCTGATCGCCAACGCCGGCTTTGGGAGCCCCCACGGGTCCCTGCGCTCGGGGAAATCCAAGGATCAGGCTAATCCCGAAGCCGGACTGACCCGTGGATTGCCTGCGAGCCAAGCTGCTGTAGCAACAGCCCAAAATAATGCTGCAAAACAAGCCCTGGGGAGCGGCCGCCGCCTCTCGCGAGAGGGAAGCTCGGGGTGGATTGAGCAACATTTTCTGCTGCCTCTCAACTGTGACTAAATCCAGCAACAGCCCCTTTTAGCCAGAGCCAGAACACAAAAAAAACCAGAAAAAACCCCCGAGGAAAACAGTGGAAAAGCAAGTGCAGAGCGTTCCCAGAACCGATCCCTTCCGAGGCGGAAGCTGAGCAGGCTCCAGCTCAGTTCCCACATCCGCGTATCCCGCTTTTCCCAGGCTGTGGGAGACGGTGGGATGGATCCAGGGGATCCGAGCAGGGTGCCCCGTGCCCATGGGACCGTCTGGGCCATGCTGAGGTCACGCTGTCCCGCGCCAGCACCCAGACACTTAATGAGCCCTTTCTTCCGCCCCATGAGGAAACTCCCCGCGGCTCCATGACTGGGTTTGTTTTCACGGGGTTTTCAGATAATCCCTGTGTTTTATGGCTGTGACTCTTTACAGGCTCAGCCAAGGAGCTGAGCTGGACTCGGGTCCTCACCCCAGCCCTGACCCAAGACCCCTGGGTGGCCACCAGGGCAGGACAGTGGCATTAAACCAGTTGTCCCCCTTCTTCTCTGCTTTTCCCCCACAGCCACCTCCTCCCTTTCTTTCCAAAACTTAAACTTCCCAAAAAGACCTTTAGTGTCTTCTGGTGATCAACACAGGTTCCACACTCCCTTCCCAGGGCCAGCACAAGCCCCACCCCACTCGCCAACACCACTTGACACCAACCACGCCCAGCCCAGCCCCAGCCGGCCTCGCAGAGTCCAGCGCTTCTCCTTCCCGTGCCCAGCTACGAAACTGGAACAGGACCGAGCACTCACCGGGGGCGTTGGCGATGGCCAGGGGCAGCCCCTGCAGCTGGTGCACCTGGATCCCGGACGCTCCCAAGGCACTGAGGTTAATAGTCTGGAGGCCCGGCACGGAGGAGAGCTGGGCGGCGTTGACGGTGACGGTGCCGCTGGGCAGGGAGGCGATGGGGGTCAGCGTGGTGCTGGTGCTGCCCGTCTGGCCCAGTGACACGCCCTGCATGGGGGCCAGCGTGATTGTCTGCGCCTGGGGGTTCTGCACCTGCAGGTTCTGCAGCTGGATGGTCTGCCAGCTCACCTGCCCGTTGGGACCCACCGTGGGCGTGCGGATGATGATGGGGCCCGAGTTGGGCACGGCTTGGAGCTGCAGGTTCTGCAAGGTGTCTTGGGAGATGGCTTGAGTGGCGAAGGTCTGGCCGGACAGCGGGGTGGTCTGGAGGGCTTGGATCGTCTGCCCTCCTTGGACCAGCTGGGGCTGGATCAGGATCTGCTGCTGCTGCTGCTGCTGCGACTGCTGACTCTGATCCCCCTCCTTCTGCTGCCCCGGCTGCAGGGCCACCCCGGACACCGGGGTCTGCAGAGAGTCCGAGCTGGGGACGCTGCTGGCCCTCTGGGGCGTCTGCGCCTGCACGTTGGTGCCCACCGTGGCGCTGGTGGAGAAATTCATGACGCCCACGTTACTGGTGGTGGTGGTGGTGGAGTAGCTGTTGGCGTTGGTGAAGAAGGCGCCCGAGCTGGCCTGGGACGTGGCTGTGCTGCCCGAGCTGCTGGCAGCCCCCGAGGTGGCCGGCTGGGAGCTGCTGTCCGGCGAGCCCGAGCTGCTCAGGGTGCCCGTCTGGGACGTGGGGGCCAGGCTGGCGGCCACGCTGTTGACGGGCAGCAGGGTGATGTTGCCGTTCAGGGCCACGGGCACGTTGGCCACGTACTGGGTCTGCCCGGAGAGGCTGTTGTTGGCCAGCCCCACGCCCTGGATGGGCACGGCCTGCTGCAGCAGGTTGGGCATGGCGATGAGGTTGCTGCCGCCCGCGCGGCTCGTGATGATCTGCTGGTTGGAGCCGGGGATGATCTGCAGCTGGCCCGAGGCATCCTGCTGCACGTTCACCTGCGCTGGGGTGGTGGCAAACTGCAGCTGCTGCCCGTCGATGGTCTGGAACTGGGGGATCACCTGGTACTGGATGTTGGGGATGACGCCCGGCAGGCCCGTGAGCACCTGCTGGTTCTGCAGGCCGGACGCCGAGGTGACCACATAGGGCCCGGCGCTGACCGGGCGGCTCTTGGAGGCGTCGCCACCATTGCTGCCGTTGCTGCCCGGCTCCTTGGAGCCCGTGGGGGTGCTGGAGCCCGCCGAGATGATCTGCCAGCCGTTGGCCGACTGGGTGAGCTGGGCGGCGGCCGCGTTCAGGTCCAGCTCACCGCTCCCGCCCTGCTGGCCCTGGGAGCTGTTGGAATTCTCATTGGGAGACTCGATGCGGCTGCAGGTGGCTGCCAGCAGGGCCAGCGGGGACGGCTGTGACTCCTGGGGAAGAGAGGAGGAGTTACGGGGGTGGGAGGAGACCCGAGAGGCAGGCCCGGAGGGAAAAAAAACCGGGAAAACAAAAAAAAAAAAAAA
>VWZT01009513.1:0-55456 GCA_013397055.1 Pachycephala philippinensis
CCACATCCATTCGTGACAGGTGTGCAGCTCAAACGAGTTCAGTGAAGGGTGTGCTTAAAACATGGTTAAGGAAAGGCGGTCAAATTCATATGAAATGAAAGTCTCCAGCCTCCATTCCACCTGACACAGCATTACAAATGAATTAAATAAATCAACAATGAACTGAAGAACAAAAATAATTTCTGTGTTACAAAGCTGATCCACATTTTGTGAAACTGGAATGAACTGGACATCAGGATAAATTGTTCTGACATAAATCTCATTACTCCTTACAATTGCTTCATTTTCTACATTTTCTGTAGACATTGTGAAGCTGCTTTGTTTTTTCTGTTGTGTTGCTGTAGGGGTGAAAAGTCTCTGTGTTTTATGCTGAAAAGTGAGATAACTTTCTTTTTTCTCTCCTAAATCATCTCATTACACAATCCTTCCAATAAGAGCATCAAATGCTTAAAAATAAAATTTAATAAGGACTGCAACAGTAAATCTTCCGAGCCATGCTGCTGCTGCTCTAGCTCCACCTATTTGGCTCTTTTGCAGTTGCATTTGCATTCATTCATATGATCACATGAATGGGACCCAGTAAATTGCACATTGCTCACTGTGTAAATCTTAAATAACCATTCTTTTTTCCTGTGGAGCAGCTACGAGTTCATACCTGCTAAGTTGAAACTATTCTTAGATCCAGTTCTGGGGAATGTCCCCTGCAGCCAGATAGTTAATCTGAAGAATAAGAGGAAACTAATTAATAAAATAAGATTAATAACTAGAAGAATATTTTGTAGCCCACTGTTCTTCCAAGTCCCACTGAAAATTAGAATATTCTGGCTGTAGCTTTCATACATCATCATTTCTACTCAGCAGCTCTGTGATCACTTCACTCAGTTTAATTTCATTCTCCTTAAGGTAAACTATCCATGTTCCTTTGAAGTTTTCCCTGGGGGAAGCTCAAAATTAGTGGTCCAACTGACAGCTGAAAGAATAAATCTGTGCCACCAAGATGCAGTGATGATCACAGTATGAAAGGAAAAGTGAGATTTACAGGTATACAGGTATCCTATATTGGGGAGTTCCCCTCATTTGTCTGCACATCCTGCTGTGTTGTTACTGCTTTAGTCTAAGTCAGCAAAGAAGTTGTGGTAGAAAATCAAAAAGCCCCATCTTCACCTCCACATCCACCTGGTTTTGGTGGTTACCAGTATCAATTTAAAGTATATTGGTGGTTAAAACATGGTCCCAAGTTGTGGGGACCCTCAGTAAGCTGGTTGGCAAAAGGACTGCAGCTTCACTTCCCCACAGGCAGGAGGAGTGCCCTGACCGCTGCTACCGGGTTGCTTCATGTCAGCACCATCTGGTCAGAAAATGAGTCTGTTGTGAAATAAAATTTCTGGTTTCTCAGAAGTACTGCACATGCAATCCTCTTTCTCAGATTACGTAATTAAGGAGAGGTTTTAGTAATTAAACAGAGGTTTTATTAGTCAGTTCAAATATGCATTAGCTGGATGTTTTATGCTCTCCCCCACACCCTTGTTCTTGGAGGGGGAAAAACGCGTCATCTGCTTTGTGTGGATGGACTTCATAGAAACTGAGAAATAAAGTAAAGAGCTTCTGACAAATTTAGAATGGAGATGATAATGTTTTATTAGTCTCTGAACCTAGGGAAATTAACGTAATTTGGAAGGGCAGACAGCATTGATTTCCAAATGATCTGTTTTTCCAAGTCTTATGCTCTAGCCCTAGGAAAGGTATTGAGTCATCTCTGGTATTTTATAAATTAAAGTTATTTTGTATTTAGGTCCTGAAATTTCATTTTAATCCAATTTATTTCAAGAAAAATGAAAGAGTTGTGCAGTTTTGAATCTTATCTTAACTTTTTTTTTTAACCTGCAAAAAATGTCTTCATTAAAAGAAACCCTTCTCTTATTATTCATTCTCTGTATTATCTGTCAGTAACTGACCCTCTTGGGTAGTGTCTAATGAAGTTTAGGTTGCTGTTTTATTCTTTTTTATAGAATTAATTGGTTTATCAAAGCTCCAAGAGATTTGACCTATTGTTTGCCCCCTTTCAAGTGAATTTAACACATTGTAGTCATTCTAACAATGGACAAATAAAGTTCTCTTAGATTCTTTCAAATAGCTGATAAACTAACTAATTCATTCTCATATTTAAGAAGGTACAAATAAACATTTTATAGATTTTTACTATTATTTTATTCTACTTGTTGAATTTCTTTCAAGGATTGTAAGGAGCTCTTTTGTCAAAATATTGTAGGAGGGATTTTGATTGGTTGTTTGCAATGAAGAAAAGTAAGAATCTGAATAGGCAAATAAATGTAATCAAAATGAAAAGCTGAAATAAAGTGACTGAGACTAAATTATATTTGTGGTAACATGATCAGTGCCATTGACATTTTTAGAGAAAAAAATAGTAAAATGATTCTTATGTTTTATAATATTTATTAGCATATGTATATAAATTATTTACCATATACATAACTAGAGTATTTTTTTACAATTTTTACTTTTGCAATTTTATTTTAAAAAAAGCCTTTTTTTCAACACTTTTTGGTTTAGCACATTTGATATCATCATGCCAAAACAGATGTTTCTCTGATCTGCAGAGAAGTACTTTTCTTCCTGCTCTTTTACTGGAGGAGGCAGTGGAATGATATGATAAGGACAGGAAAGCCATCCTGCTGAAAGACTCCCCCCACTATGTATTAGAACTTGTTTCATCTACAGGCCTTTCAAAAGCTATATTAGGTGTCACAAGGGAAAAATGACATTTTATGCATCCTGTTTTACCTATTTCTCTTTAGCTCTATCAGCTAACAATAAACTAAAGCTAGTGCAACACTTTAATCTCAATCAGATTGTGAATGTTAAATGATCTGCTTTAAAAAAATTAAAAGTAATTATTATTTAAAAATCTACTGATACTAAGAATAGGGTGAGAGTTTACTAACGTTGTAAACTGTATCTGACCTTTTTTGTTATTTTAGATTTTTCTTCTAAAAAAAACAAGGCGGATATAGAAATATTTTTAAATTAATGTTTTTAGTTTCAACACTGCCATATAAAAGTTCGTGTAATTTTGTATTTTTTATTCTATAGCTAATCAAGAGAGCTTTAACAATCTCCCACTACATCTCTTACTTGAGTCTTTAATGGAGAGTAAATTTAGTCCTGATTTCTCAGACTTTTCTTTATTTGCACACTTCACTCCTGATTATTTAATGCTACTGTGTTGTTTATTTTTTAAAAGTGCTCTTTAGCTTCTTAGGCTAGTTTAAACTGATGTTTGATCTAGAGACTGCAACTAAGAACAGCTACCAGCTTGCAGAGACATAGCGGCCAAAATTGTATATTACCCTTTCTATAAAATTTTACTCTCGAGGGCTCGTGCTAGCAATTCTGCACGGTGTGAAAACTTTAATGAAACTTGGAAAAGATTCATAGCATATAAATCAAGAATTGAGAAAGAAATTGCCTTTGTTTAAAGCATAATCTGTTATATTAAAAACATATTGTGTTTAGAGGATATAAGAAGATTAGGGTTGCAATTGGTAACATATTATAGCATTTTTAATCCTTATTGTGCAATGTAAATTTTTTGGCATGCGTGCAAATTTGGTGGGGTTATTTTCCAGCTATAGGTAACCATGTTAACACATTTTTCCCAGTTATGTAAATTTACTGTCTAATCAACTAACATCTTTGTTAGTTGATCAGACCATTCCTTTGCAGTACTTCATTGCTAGCAATTTTACTTAGAATTTGATTAATTTTTTAATTTCTTCCTGTACCATCTGAAAGTTTTCATCATCCATTAAAAACCTGAGAGTCAGAATAAGATATTTCACAATTAGACATTTTTATCTTTGATGAAAGTCTATATACAGAATTAAATCAATCTCACTCAGAACCTCCCTCATTTACACAAGGTTTGTATTAGCACATTTTAGTTACTGTATTGCCTGGGATTTACAGCTTTCTTGCCAAACAGAGCACAAAATCCATTCAAGGTGACTTCTTCCTAGGATACAGATGGCCATAAGAAATGGATTAACTGGATTTTACCTTTTAGTTATGTGATCATGCTTCAGTTATGTAATAATACACTTTGGCTGACTTGGATGACTGTATCATATTGACTGTGTAGTATAATTTTCTGTCTTTATTTTTCACCTCAGAGAGCCTGTATTTTTTCAGTTGAATACATGTTCTAGTCCTAGTGTAGCATAAGATTAGAATAAAAATTCTGTACTAAATTGAGTTCCAAAATTATAGTACAACTAACTATTTTCATCATTTAAACTTGTAACCTAGCACAGCATTAAATCAGAACTGTTGAATACATTAATTCCTTAGAAAGCACATGTTGATTGTCATTAACTGTGTTACTATGCTTTATTATATTGTATTTTTAAAGTTTTGTATCTTCAATTCTATTTCTGGCCAGCCCTGTGAGTGCTCAAACTGTTCAGATTCTGTAAACAGGAGGATACATTCATTCTCAGGTTTTGAGTATGATTGGTTGTCTTCTTCAGGGTGCTCCCAAGATCAGATTGAGGAAATCACTTTGCATAGTCTGGAAGGATTGCACAAAACAAACAGTAAATACAGCTGGCTTGGAGGGATTCTGATGTGTATCAATAACCCATACAAGTTGCACAGGCTTAATGTGTTAAACCTGTGTCACTGGTAGGTATTTGAACTTGCCTCAGTTAATTGGAACAGTAAAACTGTTAATCATTTTCATATGACTAAATGTGAAAAAAAAAAATCTGCGGAATGTTATTACTGTCCTGAAATATTAATATATGGCAATATTAGCTTTTTAGCTTCTGTCTGTAATAAGGGTCTGCTCTATTTGTAAGTGTCCTCTTGTCCTTTTCTTCTTTGCTGTCCTCTGAATGTCCATGCAGAGGTCTTTTTGTCTCTTGGATACTACTACCTTCACTTATTTTTTCTTTCTGTATAAGCTTGATCAACTTTATTCATCATCCCATCTAACTCTGATATTTTTCACCCTGAAGTAATAAATTTTTAATAATGGTATAAAAGTATTAAAACATTTGCAGTTATCTCTGGGATTTTTCTTTTTATCATAAAACTGGTTCCTTATTTATCATTGATTCCTGCTCCTAGCACACAGATTGACTTTTATTAATAAGACCCAAGATAAAATATATGTAATTAGTCAAAAAATGTAGATCAAGTAGTACTTTATTACTAGTTACATAGACTTTTTTCAAATTTCAAATAGCATCTTCCATTTATTTTCTCTCCTGCTTCTCAATGACCAAAATTCAATTGTTGAAGTTCATATGACTGATCATGTTTCCATGTATGTCAGTACAAAGGAGGGGTATCTCAACTACAGTAGTAAAATTAGCACAATAAAAAGTGAAGGAATTTGAATGAAGCTTTTTGTGCTAACTAGGAAATAAAGGAGTTAAGATCTATGCATAAATACGAATATTCTGTGTTCCATATCTGTTGTTTCGTATAAATTAGACTTTAACCTCTTCTGGGCAAAGATTTTGTTTATTCTTTAATTATTATGCATATCTACTCCTTTCAGATTTCTACCCTTACAGATTTACAGAATTTCCTGTAGGCAGTTGCAGATGCCATATAATAAACAGGAAAAGGAAATATTTATTTGAAAGATCAGTGACTTAATAATTTAAAGCACCTTAAACTCTATGCGCTTAAAACCACTATAAGTGGTGAGTGAACTACATCTACTTGAGAAAATAATTAAAGTTTGGAGTAACAGTTCCTACCAAGAGAAATGTAAATGTACTTTTGCATTAAAATACTGTGAAACCAGTAAATAGAAGGATAAACTGGTCACTTATGGTCAGAAATTTTAAATATTTGAAAGAAAAGAAAAGTTAGGCTCAGAAATAGACCACATACTAAAGAAGGGGCTCTATCCAAGTAAGGTCATTTGTTTGTTTATTATATAGATCCAGGAGAATAGGATCCTCCTGGCTCTGCAGTCAGATAAAGGCCAGAGCACAGCTGAAGCACGTGTATGAGTTATTAAAAAGTAAAGGATGTGCTTGTTATCTTTATTTAAGAGCAGCAGTGTTTAAATGGTCTATTTTGGTCTACAGCAGTTTGCCATGAGGGCCTGTGCTGGACCACCACCACAGAACTGCTGCCCATGTTTAGTTGAGGCAGCCAGTGTAATAAATGCTGAATGCAGCTCAGTAAAGATTAAAGAAAAAGAAATTGTCTGGATCAACTAATAAAACAGGTTGCTGCTAAATAGAGAAGTGCTGAAGCATAATGACCCTAAAACAGATTTAAAAAATATTGCCCTCAAAATGTCTCTGAGGAATTCAGTCATAATTGAAGTTACTTTAAAGAAAGAAAATAAGGTAGAAGAAGAACACATCTTTGGAGCAGTGATCAACAATATAGATGCAAGCCAATGTATTAAAATACACAGGATGATTTGCTTTCAACCTAAAGTAAACAGTATTGCAAAACAGATGATGACATGTCAGGCACCATGCAATTAGTACCAATGGCTAAGAAAATAAATCACCAGCTTCAAAGACAGTGGTCTCAGGTGGGAAAGAAAAAGCTCATTACATTTTTTTTTAATAGCATTTGATGGTTCAGCAGCTGACAATCAGCAAGGACACACATGGAGAAAAATCTGTGCCTATATTCAGCAGTGGCTAAGATGAGCTGCAAAGACAAGTGCCAAGAGCAGGGACTAGAGCTTGTCATCAAGGGGAAGGAACAGCACTCTGGCAGACATGGGACAGTCGGACTGGGTCTGTCCAGTAGCTTGACACGGACCTGTCCTCTTCTTCTGCATCCTGGAGAATATTTCCTACCAGCGTTCCCTCCAGCTCCTGGGGAGTTTATAGCCACATGTCTACAGAGGCTGCCAATAAAACCTCCTGTTTGAACCATCGTGGCTCATTGTGTGCAGTTACTCAGCTTTTGATCAAGGCAAGGGTGTGGTGTTACCACAGTGCAACCCAAACTCACCTTCTCCCAAAGTGGTAGATTTCAGTGACATCCCCATTTTTCCATTTTGGGTTTCCCTTCCTCTCTGAACCCCCTATATTCAGACACATAGACATAGACTATGGCTGCAACAGTATTTTGTGAGGTGCATGATCTGTCAATGAGGCATAGGCATGTGTGAGTGCCACATAATGCATCCTGACTGGTTTATTCCAAAATTCTGGAATTTTGGTAGGACATGTGTTTCACACTTACAAATGTTATTCAGTGCAGATATGCTCTGCTGCAGTGGGTTCATTGGAGCCAGCAGTGTCCATCACAGGGCAGTCCCTGGACTCTTCTCACCCTGTAGCCATACCACTGCCAATACATTGACATCCACATTTGTTTAATGAACCTGCTTTTTCCTCCTTTCAGTTTTAAATCTTTTATAATTTATCCTGTGTGACAGGGCTTGGGTATCAGATCCTCTGATTTTCCAACTGCCTTCTCAAGCTGCTGAAGATTCGTATCATTCCCTTCTTAATCCTTTAATTTATCAGGAACAATTCAAATTTCTTTTAGCAATTCTTATTTGGTTTTAGCCTCTTTTTATATAGTCCTAAACCATGGTATACCAAATTGGACATAGTACTCCAGGTGTCATATTAGGAAATTGAAAGTGTAGGCACAATTTAAATATCATTTTCTGAATATGCCCTTCAAACCAATTGCAAAAGGCTGTGTTAAAAGGCACTTCAAGAAATGGAGATGCTAAGAAAGAGAACATGGCTCTATAGACTTGTTTCAAAGACTTATTTCTATCACCTACATATTTACAGCATATATATCCTTTAATACAACCGTTTATAACCCACTATAATAATATTCGTTTAATGAATTTTCACTTAGCAGCAAAGTTTAAGGTTTGTGATCCATACAAAATGCATAATTTTAACAATATCTGCATTTGTGGTGAAAAACATCTTTTAACTTCCTCCTTTGACATGCTGTTAGTTATTGTCTATTTTGTAGATAGATAATAACCAGATTACTTCAGTACTGCTACATTTCAAAATTTTATGTTGTCTTTCTGGCAGTATAACAACTTCATTTTATCGTGTATTTGTCACTGCAAGTTAACCAAAAAATTTTCTAGAAGAACTATCATTGCAATTAAATTGTCAGTGATGTTGTTTTTATAAATGAGGTAATTAAGCCCTTCCATTCTATTATATAGTTAATGAGCATTCAAATTAAAGCAAATAGTTGAAAGATGGCAATTCCCTAATCCCTTTTCTATCTTGTTTGAGCTAATGTTTTGTTTTCCACAAATTCATACAATACAGCATAACACTTCTGCAGATATAAGTGACTTGCATGTGTTTATTGCTTCATATAAAACTCCCCTACAAATGCATAGAAACTCAACAGTAGGAAGAAAAAAAAATTATCTCCTTTGGATTGCTGCTGTCTTCATTCTTCATTCTTGTTGTGGTTTAACCCCAGCCAGCAGCCAAGCCTCTCGCAGCCACTCACTCACTCCCCCATCAGCAGAGAAATCCGGGAGAGAATCAGAAAGATAAAAGCTGGAAAACTCTTGTGTTGAGATAAAGACTATTTAAAAGTTTAAAGGGAAAGCAAAAGCTGCACACACAAGCAGAGCAAACCAAGGAATTAATTCACTGCCTCCCACAGAAGGCAGGTTTTCATCCATCTCTGGGAGATGCAGGGCCCCATCACATGTAGTGGTGTCTTGGGAAGACAAATACCATCACTCCAAATGTCCCCTCCTTCCTCCTTCTCCCTCCCACTTGATACACTGAGTATGACATCACATGGTCTGGAACATTCCTTTGGTCAGTTGTGGTCACCTGTCCTGGCTGTGTCTCCTCCCAGCCTCCCATGCACTGCCAACATCTTTGCCAGCCTGACAATACGAGAAGCAGGAAAAGCTTTGGCTCTGTGCAAGCCCTGCTTAGCAATAACAAGAACATCTCTATATTATCAACCCTGTGTTCAGCAGAAATCCAAAATACAGCCCCATACCAGCTGCTGTGAAGAAAATTAACTGTAGCCCAGCTGAAACCAGCACAATTCTTTGAGCTGAGTATTTATGGTAAAAAATGTAATTTTGTATTTACTATAAGGCAACAGTCCTTTTATCTTCCTGGGAGAAATGAAACATTACAGCAGGATTAGACAAACACAGGGCTTATAATGTCCCCTGAACCATATGGCAGCCACATTAAAATGAAGCAGAGAAGGAGGGGCACTTGAAAGGGATCTTTCAGGGTCACTTTCTCTTTGCATGTTATGCTTAGCTGAGTTTAATGTGATCACAGGCAGGCGACTAGTGTGGTGCAAAGGAATAAGTGGCAGACTTTAAGCAGTGTAAATATTCACATAGGCAGTTGTTTTGACTGGGATCGGGGGTCATAGTTGTGGTGTGTAAGGGGTGGTTAAGACTTTCACATCTAGCAAGCTCTAGTGTTCAAACCTTTCACTGAATGTGGAGTTGTGTCATGTTTTTTAACTCTTGAATCTGTAAGACACACAGGTTTACAGGAGTTATCCTTGTTTACTAAAATTTATCAATATTCTTCTACATAAAAAATGATTGTGGAAAAATCACCAAACCCACATATGACAAAAGTCCAGAAACTGTACTTCTGCTGAATAAATAGAACCATAGAATAGTCTGAGTTGTAAGTGACCTTTTAAGGGTCATCTAGCCCAAGCCCATTACAACGAGCAGGGACATCTTCAACTGGATCAGGTTGTTCAGAGCCCTCTCCAGCCTGACCTTGAATATTTCCAGGGATGATGTACCCACCATCTCTCTGTGACATAATGTTCCTGCTCTCACCACTAAAATGAGAGAGATGATAAACTTATGAAAGAAGAAAGAAACCTTTGGGTGTAGGCTATTTGAAATCAATTGATTAACCCTTTCTATGCCATAAGATAACTTAGCCAAGCTACTAAGCTGTAAGGTAGACTTGGTACATCTTCCTTTTCTGCTCCTTTTCCACCCTCCATAGGCATTATCTCTGCATGCAGTTCACAAGATATGGTGCTAAAGCAAGTAGTATTTTTGGGACAGGAAAAGCTCATGCTGCTACAGATATGTGGGTTTGCCCATTGATCTACTGAGGAAAATAAGACAGGTTGTAGGAGAAAGTTAAATGTGCTGTTAGTATCAACCAGCATTTATACAAAATTATGAGCTACAGATCAAAATGTACACTGTCACTTATTTCTAAACACCTGGGCTGGAGAATGGAGAGTATTGGTTTACATAAAGTGTGGCTTATTGACTTTGACTGTCAGTTGAAAGTCTTATAAAAATCCATCTGCAGACAAGGACAGCAGAAAAGTAAAAAACAGAACGAGAAAAGGAAATGTAATTTCAAATTGAACTCAAACAAAGTCTTTTTTTTTTTATGTCATCAAATAAGACCTTCTTTTCATAGCTGTCCTAAAAGAATTTATATTTATTTTATAGAACTTCTTTTATATTTAGCTTCATTAAAATTACATTACTTGCAAAGAATAAGATTTATTTAAACTCATACATTTCAAAGCTTCACAAGAACAATTAAAATAAGAAAGCAAAATTGCCTCTATTAGTGGGGATCTATTTAATAAAACATTCTTACAAACATGTCTATTGTCTATTTTAATACTCCTGTCAATCAGTTTAATTGGTTGTCTCCTGCATATGCATTTCTAAAGCTTTGAATATGTAAAGTTTATTGAAACTGCTGGATGAAATGTGTCAATAAATAGAAAATAGTGCAGAAGTGTAAGTATTTACTTATTTTTTAAATGAAACTTAAGAAGGAAATCAAATTTTGTTAAAAATTAAATCAACTAAATTTTCTTCTATTGTTGAAAGGTGACGCTCCTGTATACACATATTATTGCAACTCATTCATTGTAGAAAGTACCTGCAAAGAGAATCCTGCTGACTTCACAGTTGTAAGTCTTCAGCAAATTAAAGTTCTGGAGATTTTTCTCTTCAGAAATATGGATTAGAAATTGGAATCTACTTTGGAAATGCTGTCCAGAAATAGCACAGTTTGAAAAGTTATTACACATTTTCTTATTTCATGACATAATGAAGACATAAATATTATAGGCGTGTCCTGAAATTTTATTGCACCAGTCTACATAGTGGTCTGTCCTCCTAGTTCAGTCTGGTGTTGCCACCCTGTGATATAATTGTTAAAGTAACTGCTTACTTGGATCCTCCTCTCCCATGCCATGCAGACATATTGCTGCCAGCTCTAGCTCCAACTCACTTTTGCTGTATCTTTCCTTTCTGTCAGCTACAAATCAACACAGAGACATTTCACTTACCATCACCTCTGTACATAAAACTCCATATCAGAAAACGCCAAACATTTTTAGCACTGTGCTTGCCACCCTGGCGGGAACTCAGAGGGAATTAATAAGGTACTGTTGAAAATTTTGGGTTTTATACATTTCCAAAAGGTTATAGCAGCAGTCAGTGCCAATTTAAACTTGGACTAAAAGCTTCCTATTCCTATGCCATTGAGAAAAGACATGGCTCAAGGGTTGCTTGTTGTATATAGCACAATTATAAATAATATCATGGATACAACATATAGATGGAAATAAATCACCCAGCTTTGGTGTTTTACTAGGTTTTATGGTCAGTGCCAATATTTCAGATTTATCAGTCAGGGTGAGCTTTCAGTGTCTTGGCCACTGAGACAAACAAAGATAAATTGGACCAAATCCATCTCCAAGGGACTGTAAAAAGCCTAGTGCCAGATGTTTTATGCATGCTTGTGCCACGTATGCTGTCTTTGGCTGTAGATGACATCACCAGATGTAGACTTTGGAGCAAGGAACAAATTTCGAAAGCAGAACAGCCTGTGATCTGATCTCTGAGCTGCACACAGGGTAGGTCCCACACTGTTGGAAAGCAGCAATGGCCAGCAGCAAAAGCTGACTTTATTCTGTACTTAATACAGACCTGTAGATTCTGTGTGACCATCAAATACAGAAAAAGCAATCTGAGTATTTGTACTTGCCTCTCCCGGAGTGAAGACCTTTCCCAATCCATACTCAACCTTTCCCATCCATACCCAGCCACAAGCATAGCTGCTGCTTAATTAGACCAACTGCTGTAGAAGAAATTTCAAAACTGCTACACATACTGTGAATGCAACACAATACATCTTTTGTGAAAAAAGAATTACTTTGTTGGAATTGTTGTTTAGAGTTTAACGGTAACCTTTCCAGCAGAAGACTTGCTTACAAAGTATAAGCAAACCAATGCAAATGATGGCTTTACTGGTTCTGCTCTTTCCCCTTTTTCATCTACATTATCCCATCTTTTCAAACCCTTGAAAATCTATTCAAAATTTCAACTGCATTCTAAGGTCATTCCTTGTTTGATATAATGCTCTCTTTAGAAAAGATTTGGCTTAGGAGAAAACAGTTTTAATGAGTCGTTGATCATCCAGAGAAGGAAAAGAAAAGAAGGAAACAAAATTAAACAACACATGCTTGCTGGATGCTTCCTTGTGTGACAATATTACATAACACATTTCACAACTTTCCTGTCTTCTAAGACAGGCAGTGTTAAATCTGCTCAGGACAGGAGAGGAAAAACCTCATTCAGATCCAGGAAGGAGGATTCAATGTTGATAAGAACTCTGATTATAGTATCTCCATTGATCCAAGCCATTCTCTACATCTTTTTTTTTTTTTTTTGCCAAACTACTTAGCTTCTAATAGAAAGGTGGCACCCAAGACCACAATTTGCAGTGGATTTTGCACCTTGGGACAATCTTTGAGAGACAGCTGGGGAAAGGTAGGCAAATGTCAGGGGAGAGAAGCAATGGGTCCTGCAAAAATGTCAGGAATATATGGTTTTTTTTTTTTTTTCACCGCTAAGGAAAGTTCTGAGATATTTGGTGACATGATTATGATAGGTATTGTTTTACTAGCAATATCCTGTTGCCTTGAGAAGGAATGGGACATCACCGTTTTTAGAAGAGGGAGATAAGCTACCCATTTGAAGAGGACAGATGTTGTACTTTGGTAGCTAGCAGCTGTCAAATGAGGAGGAGGCATGTATTCTCCTTTCCCCTGACAGTGGGTGACCTGCTGGAAAGAGGACCTGATGAGTGTATAATTCCTATCTAGCTCAATACAGCTCAAACAACCACTGTGAGGGCATGAAGTGCCCTTTCTCCCTCCTTTAGTCTAACTGGCTGCACAAGAAGAGCTGGTGGGAGGAGCCACGTGAGAAAAGAGATGGAAGATCAGACTCTCTTGTCCTTTGCTTTCAAGCTTTATTTAAACTGGGACCTTCTCTAAATCCTGACCCGAGCACCACCCTACAGCTACATTAATGTCATGTCTGTGGCTTGGGTTCTAACTCTTTGATCCAGAGGCTGACCCAAGGCCATGTGTTTATTAGAGATAAACTAAGACAGAGACACTAAGCTCTGGATAAACAATGCTGCACCGGCTATGATGGGTGTACAAGACAGGTGCTGTGTGCGACTGATGACCTGGTGGTGGCACGACAAAAAAGTGTTCTCCTGGAGTGCAATATGTCTGTGATGTAAAATGCTCCCTGGTGTAAAGCTACAACCTTTGGTTAGGAGCTAGTTTCTTTCAGCACATTTTAGTTCAAATGTCAATTATTTTATAGAAGCAACCACAAAAAAAACAAAACACAATAGAGTTCTGATAGAGTATCTATTTTCAGGGACACCTTTTTCTTTATTCAGAGAAATAATATTTCACCAAATTACCAAGAAAATGAATTTTTCTTAGTAATCTTACTCAGTTGAAGATTCCAAAGTGGAGGAAGGAGTGACACACATTAACAACCTTAATATCTTGGCTTACTTTTTTCTTCACCTGATTCTAAGTGATGAAAGATCCTAATTATAGCCTTCCTTCTCCCGTTTTTTTTTTCCTCCTCCAGCATTTGACTCTCCCTTCTGGACACTAAAGGAAAAAATGGAACAAGAGATATCAGTCTTTCAGGACTGGGAAACCACTTAAGCATATCCAAAACCTGAAATCAGCACATGTATCTTTGGGTGTTATGCCAGGACTCTGAACTGTGTAAGCTTTCTCCTTCTTCAGTAATATTTACTTTTTAATCACAAAATATAAGAGCTGTGCTATAAAAAATCAAGGTGAAATGAAGACTAGTAACGGCAAGGACCTTTTTTTAGAAAACTGCCAAAAGGTGAATTGCATAATCTACATTGAGACGACATTAATCTGTAAGTTCTGATTTGGCACCTCATTTTATAGAATATCCCCTGAGCTCAAACAACTACTCTTTTTACGCATGGAAGTTTCAGAGCTGTCTAGTATGAGGACTTGCTGTGAGTGCTGATTTTAATAGCTTCAGAAGAACAGTGCCATTCAAATTGGCTTTTAACATGTTCTTAAATTGCTATTTTATTACTCTTGCTGACATTCCAGAGACATGAAATTACCGAATCACATTAAGAAGACAGTAGGTGGAAGGAGGAATCTAGTTAAATAACACCAGACGGGACAAAAAAATTGAGTCCTTATCTTTAACTTTCAAAGGTGTGCTTGTTTAAAAAAAGAAAATTCCTGTTAACATTTTTAAACACTAAATGCAAACAACTGAAGAATCTTTATGAAATAAGGTAATTTGTCTCTAGTGTTTGACTTTTTTTTAAGCTCTTGTTTTCATCTTGGTATATTTACATACACAAATGTCTCTCTATATATATGTCATGGTTTAGAAATGGTGCTACCCAATCTAGTGTTCCCACCGAAACACCCCAGACCATGTGTTTCTTCCTCACTCTCCTCCTCCACCTGTAGTGGAATAGAGAGGAGAAATGGAGGCATAAAAGGCAAAGATCACAGGCTGAGATAAGAACATTTTACTACAAACAGCAATGAAATAAGAAAACTAAAGGTAACAGCAACAATGCTAATCGCAGAGCACACAGCTGGACGATGCACACGCGATTGCTCCCCACATGGAACACGACTCTACCTGACCACGCAGGCCATCAACGGCCACAGCAGAAGGGTCCAGCCCCCTCCATCCCCTCTGCATGTCCTCAGGTACTATAGAAAAACCCAGGGTGTTGGCCAGGCCCCGCCTGGCTGCTGAAAAAATTAACCCTCTCCTGGCTGCAACCACAGCATTCTGCATATATGAAAATTATCACTGTAGTCATACAGTGATTTCATTAATGACAGAAATGCCAGTGCTAACGACAGTGGTTCATTTGAACGTGCTCATCATTGGTATAAATCTTTACCATCTGAATTTCATGCGCATATTATAAATAAATTAAATGATACCTTTTCTTACAAATTACAGAAACTTCAGCTACATAACAAAAGCAAAGATGGATATTGCAATATATCATGTGAAAATAAATCATCAAGTCATGGTGGCTCAAGTACTTATTCTGTAAAATGACTCTCAAGTTTCTCACTTTCAAGTAATTTCAAGAAAATCCATTATGAAGTCAAACCAGATAACGAGATAGGAAAAAATAATTTATAAGGCAAGTTCCAGAAAATAATTATAAAATCACAGGATTTTTTAGGTCAAAAGGGACGTTTAAATCTCATCTGATCCAATCTACCTGCTATGGACAGGGACATCTTTCCTTAAATCAGGTTCCTCAAAGCCTCATGCAACATGACCTTGAACACTTCCAATGATGGGGTACTCACAGATTCTCTGGATAACCTGTTTGGTGGAACAATATTAAGATTTGTCCCAAAATACCAGTTTATTTTACAAGATATGAAATGTAGTTGATATAGTTGACAACATTCATGTGCCTTGAAGCGCAGCAAGTCACCAAGTTTTTGCTAAATCCATATAAAGACTCAGCAAGTAGTAAGTATCAGGCAAGTTCAAGGTGCATCTTCAGTAGTATGTGCTTGACAGTGTGCTCTGATCAACTCCCGGGTTTATGGGGCTCTCTTCAAGTTCTAGTTGTTCAGTCAAAAATATGAATCTCTGTCTTTTTAACCTCCATCAGTACAAATGACAATCTTTATCATCGTAACTTGCTATAAAGGAAAAGGTTTGGTTTTGAAACATAGGTGGTTTTCACATAGAAGAACACATACACTAGGGTAACTTACAGCTCATTTGCTGTTAAAAGAATTACACTGTTCATGTCTTTCTAGCAGGCTTGTGTACCACCCTCCCCAGATAAAATCAGTATTTCCTTTTAAAGGCACTTTCAGTATGCTTCAAGTTTCCACAATATCCCTGAGTTAATCAATAGAAACTGCCAGTATGTTACTAAATCTGTAGTTACAATATAATGAATTTTGAATGAGAAATGATTTCTTTTAAGTGTTGCTGAGTGTTACATCCACACTGTGCAAGGGTATGTATAGTAAACACTCATCTCCAAGTTCTGGACCTTGACTTGTCTCCTCAGATTTACTGGGTTTTGTTAATGTGAATTTATTGCATCTTTATTGCACATTCTATTCAAGAGAGACTTACAGGCTACAATTTTATTGAGCAAAGAGCAAGAAGAGCAAGAAGGAGGGACTCATAAGTTGCTGAAGAAGAGATATAAAATGAATGAAATATATAAACTGATAACATAAGGCATAAAATTCTTTTTTTTTTTTTCGCTTGTATTTCTTTCCACCTTTTTATGGTGGATTATGTAAACTTTATATAGAACGACATTAAAGATCACGCTGAATATCAAATAGCCTTGAGTCTGGAGAAGTGTCTTTATTTTCTTGGGGAGGGTGAGTGTTTGTGAGGGTAACAGTATTCTATCTAGTGATAGCATAAGCTATCAAGAAAGAATAAAAAGATGGAAGAGTCCCTTCTGTGCTGGGCCCTCTCTTTGAAGTGAAAGGGAGCATAGAATACTTCTTTACATATTACATTTATGTTGTTAACAAGGACAATTTCTGACTGTTGTCTACTTTGTTTAACTGCATATTGAGTTTAAAAATCTGTTTATAGTACTCAATTAAAAACAGAAACATATTCACCAATGTTTTCTTTGCTTTGCGTGACCATACGAATGGGATATCATGTAGTTTGTCTCCATCAAACCTTTCCATTTCTCAGGGTTTCCATATCCCAAACAACTAGTGTTTATTCAGCCCAGACTACTCTCTGTACAACTTTCAATTTTCAAGCTAAGTTATACCTGGATATAAATCATAACTACTGTTTAAGTAAAACTTTATAAATGTAGAACAAACTATTTGTGAGGAACAGGTGTTTACAGGCAAACCTCCATTTTTCAGTCCCATTTCAGATTAATTAATACTGGAACACAGACAGTCATATCTCCTTGAAATAGACCATTCAGATGGCAAATGAAATCTCAATTTTCTATTAATAGCTTTTCCAGCTATATATCTGTTCAAAAAATATTTTAATGATAGAATAATATTTTTACAACAAATATATATATATTTTTTAATACTCATCATGAGCAAAAATGGCTGGACCATTTGATTTTGGTCTTTCCAAATAAATTCAGATTTGGTCAAAAACCCTGGGGGCAAAAGATACAACCAAGTAAAACAGAGACTGTCTACAATCAAAGCTACTATGAATTTTTAATTAAATGCAGGTGCTGCCTTTTCTTTCACCAATAATGAAATTGTGCAGACCTTCCTTTAGAGACTTACCCTGATGGGAAACATACTCAAAGACTCATCAGCTAAATGTTAAACTGGTTGGTGATCATCCACAGATTCTGTTACTTATTCTTCACTTAGAAGTATTTTTAGGTGATGATGATGTCATGTATCAGTGTTAAAAAGGTGGCAATTAGCTGCATTCATAAACACCTGCTTGAAGCAGTCACATGTTGAATTTCAGCTCTTAGAAAGAAGTGCCAGAGGGTTAGAAGCTGTGCTGAGACACACTAAAATCAAAGCACCGTAAGCCTGAATGTGTGGAAGGGAAATATTCACTCCCTGTTTATGTGTTTGGAAATGAAGAGGCAGAGCCAAGAATATCTCTTTGCTCTTAGTTTAATGGTGCATTTATACTACAACAATGTCCTACATGTGGTGCATCTTAATATACTTGGGGGAATAAAAAAGCAAAAGCTACTTAAGGGCTGAAAAGATGCATCAGTGGGAGGAGGGCATAGCTGAGAAGTGACTATTCAGCAGCAATTTGATTTCATAGCTCTTCCCTGAAGCTTTAGCTGGTGGCTGTGACAGCCTCATCAGTGATAGCTGTGTGTTCTTAAATCACTGAGTTACCAGGTGAGAGATGGAGTGAGCACGCTGCATAGCAAAAGAGGAATGAGTGACAGATCAAGTGGGTTTTTGCAAAGACTCCAAGGTGGGTGAGGAGCAGGAGGAATCCATGCTCTGCCTCTCACAAGAGTAGGCACTCACAGAAGATGCAGCCAACACAGGTGGATTTCCTCAAAGGTGGAAGCTGAAAGATGTTATGTTCTGACCACTAGATTGCTCCTTCTATGTCTGCAGATGTGGAAAAATACAGGCCTTTGTCAGGAGCAGTGAAAGAGCAAGCTCTGGAAGGGCAGGTCTCTGGAAGAGCCACGCCTATCCGATAAATCAATTCTAGTGCCACAGGAGAAGTTATGAGTACTAATAGTCAAGAAAAATCTGTTAAGGGACCTAGCTACAGTCATCTGCCAATAAAAGCTGCTGTCCTAATAGGCTTGCTGCTTGCCTTCCACACTGGTAATTCTGCTTAGTCTTCCACTGAATTCTGCATAAATTCTAGAAACAATCAAGTGGAGGGTCATTAAAATGTTTAGGAGCTAGAGTTAGTAGGTTTACTTAAGTAGGAGAAAAAGACAACACTACAGAAAGGTTGCAGAGAAGATGGAAATGAAGGGGAAACCTTTTCCTGGGAAGTGACAGGACAAGAGATGCATTGTGAAAGGGTACAACGAAACCAGTTACAATAATGGAAAATTATATGTAGCTAAATTTGGTGGACATCTGGAGACAGAAGATTTCTCCTTTGCAGACACCTTAAGCCAGCTCTGGTGGGCTTTAAGATTCAGGGGTTATTCTCACCATATCTTTGTTCCTCTGACCCACACTGAGTATTTCTCTTTAATCTGATTCGCCTTGAGTCAGATAACCTTCCTTTGAACAAAAGAATAAAAATCTTCACAACTAGAGTGGTTAAGCACTAGAAAGGATAGTTCAGAGAAATCATGAAATCTTCCCCCTTCGATCCTCTAAAAATTTGGCTGGAAAGAATCTGAGTATGTTGGGTTTACATTTGAAGTCAGCACTACTTTGAGCGGGAGGTCAGACTGCCTGACCTCCAAAAGCCTGGTCCAAACTCTCATTTTTCTATCTCTGCAAAAGGAGGCTGTTTGTAGCAGTGACTGTGTGCTGAAAGAGAAGCACTTGAATTATACTGTATCTTTTCAAAACTATTGAATCACTCCTAGAATATAATAAACTGACATTAAGTGCAAACCTGTAGTGCCTGAACTCTTTATTACCTGATTTCATATTACTACAGTCACTCCTCAAAAAAGTGGACTCATCAGTCAGACAATGTTTACCAGTGCATGGCATGCTGTCGAGCTCTAATGGTCTTTAAGTATCAGAGAAGCCATAAGGGATAGTATTCCTATTATCACTGAGGCCCAATATTGGGAGAGGCTGCATTGTTGAGAGGTGAATGAGAGGTTTCCTCTTTATTGCTTCCCTGAATATAAACTGATGCCATCTATCACGGTTTAAATGAATAATTTCAAAATGTAGTGGCCTTTAAAATGATTTAAAGTCAGTGAGCTAGTAGTGGAATCGGGTTGGCTCTCACATTTGGGTGCGATGCCTGTGGTCTGCTTGCTGCACACAAAGCTGTGTGCACGCCGCTTTTAGCCACTGGTATTTCACCTGGAATGCTGAACCAGAAACTCCCAGCAACACAAGTCTGGAGAGTAAATACTAAGCTCTTGGTTTTGTTTGCTTGCTGAACAGTTGGAAATACTAACAAAAACTGAGATCTCCCTATTTGTTACTTTTTTTTTTTTTTTNCTTACCCACTCCTCAGCTGCATTGTGCTGAAACAACATACACCTCTCTGACATTAGTTTCTATCAAAGAGAGAGAAAAAATGAAACTTTCTTTTGCAGCAGATATATATAGTTCGTATGGATAATGCAAATTGTTCCTCAAGATTCTATTTCCTTGGTTTGGTTTGTGGTTTTTAAATTCTTCAGGGGGAAAATTGAGTGTAGGTTCTGGTATTTTGGGGGTTTTTTTGGGTTTTTTTTTAATCCTGATATTTGTTTCCGTCCTCCATTGGAAATGCCAAAATTAAGAAATTGTTTTTGTTCTCTTCCCCTCAAATCTTTTGTGCACGTGTGGGCATGTGTTTGGACATGCACAAATTTATTCTTAAATACAAAGTCTCTGGCTTTGTCTTAATTTTTTTTCCCATTTCCGTCCACCCACCCCCTGCCCACCTCTGAGATGCTGCTTTTTGATTTCTGTTATTGCTTCTCTCCTATGTTTCTTAGGTATTACAAAGGACTTGATAAATTATTTAGGTCCTACTAAGTGCTTTTGTTTTCCTGAATGCTTCTTTCTTAGATACTAGGAAAAGCAAGGACAAATTGATTGTAGATTTTGAGTATGTTTAAGACTGCATCTCTTTCTTGAAAAATAAAAGTTGAATGAGTTCAGTCAGTGGTTGTAATCAAATTCTAAAACAGAAACAGTGAATAAATGTATTTCAAAACAATAACAACTTACAGTTGGGGAGGGCAAGTAAATATTCAGTGTTGAAATGCAGACAGAAAAGGAGCATATGGAGCATGAGTCAGGGTTATCTGTGCACAAACAACAAGGGAAATTGTAACCTTCCTCCTGTTGTGGGAACACTTACATTTCTTTGTTTCTGTTAGGATTTTTTTTCTAAGGTATTTATAAACCTATCACTGCATTTCAGACAGACACAGGAGCTTGTCTACTGTCGTTCCTGTTTGGCCCACATTATTGGCAATGCAGAACTTGTTCTTTTTTAGTTCTTTCAGGGTCTCTAATGTGGACTCTCTGCTTGCAGGCAAAGTGCAGAACCTTCGGTCACTTTCTTTCCACAGCATTGCTGCTGAACTGACACAGCTCTTCTGCCAGATAGTAAATCTTCAGACCTCCCTTACAGAAACACCATGATGAGCAATAACTAAATGGAAAGGTTAGATGGCTATACTTTCATTGCCTCCAGCACTGCATTTTTCTAGTACCTTAATTAATATTGAACATTTCTGATAAAAAATTCTTCCAGAAGTTAATGCAGTTTTCCATACTGAGTTGCCCTGAACTACATGTACAATATGTACAGAGATCTGTACTTCCTTGAACTCTGATATATTTAGATACAAATTCTTTTCCCTGATATTGAAAAAACACACATTTTGTTACAATAACAGATGGAAGTGTTCACTATGCTGACTTAATTCAATATTAACTCTGAATCGTTTACCATTAAGCAACAATTTTAAAATACTTATCTAATACATCTCCATTTAAATCTGAAAATTTGAAATGTTGCATTTCTGGTTCTCAATCAATAAGATGGCAATTACTGTAAATTTAAGATTCTGAAGACCACTTGAGAAATAATAATTGAAATTAAATTAATTATGGGCAATGGAGGGTCCTTAAATGTTTAGCATTGTCCACCGTATTGATAAACATTAAAACTGAAATCAAGTATCAGCACTAGGAAATGGAAATGCAGGTTTCACTGATTTGAAATTACCATTTTTATGTACCATTTTCTGTCCATCGATAAAAGAAAGGTAATTCACGCATTGCTTAGCTATCCCTACATCTCTGTGTGTTGTTTACAGGAAGAAAAACATATCCTTACTCACCACTGGTACTAAAAGACAAAAGTAGATCTCGTAAGCTCTTCCTTCTCACACTATTTCTTAAGGATATTTAATGCTTCTCCAGTTGTCATTGACTCTGAGAAATACTCAAAATATTAATTTTAATTAAAAGAAATAGAAAGAATGGAAGAAACAGGAAGGCTGTTTACATATTAGAGATTTACACGTTACAAATTTACTACAGAAAGGGCCTTTCTATCAGCTATAGAAAATACCTGACAATTCTTACCAAAACCCAGCTTCCCTCAACCACAGAGAAAGCAGCTGGTTGAAAAGACTTTATGAAATTTATGAAGATAATTGTTCCACCCAACTAAACAATTGCAGAGGCCTAAACTGCTCCATACTAAAATAATTGGGTAAAAGAAAAACCTGTTCACTTTAGTAAACAAGTCAGAGTTATAGATGACAGATCATAAGGGCTGCTTCAATATTTACTAAGCAAATGACAGGAAAACAGAAAAGGGAATGGTTAAAAAAATAATTTAATCTATGAACTCTCATGAAGAACTTTGTACTTTGAAAAGAACTTTGTTTGGTCTCTCACCAAACAACTAAAAGACTAAGAAGTATGTTATTATTATGTTTTAGACCAAATAAAGCAACAATAACTCCTTTAAAACATAGAAGGATAGGACTTTCTGCAAACTATTTCAATTCCCGTTCCAAACTGCTTTCTGTACTGACCTGAACTCCAGAGTTTCATTAGTATAAAAAGACCTTCAGGTTCTCTTTTTCCCTGTGAACCTACTGAAATTTTCAAAACCTCCTTTTTTCTTTCTGTCTAAGAGCTGATAAAAGAAATATTTTTACCTCACCAGTACAGAAGGAAATGAAGACCAAGATACAGATGTTAAGAAATTTGACTTTCTGGAATCAGAAAGTACAGTGCAACAAATTACTTTATAAAGAGTTTTCTCACTTCCAAATGTGTTCTTGAGTCCCCAGTTTGTAAATACTTCATTTACTTGCTTGCATAAATACATCAAGGAAACTCCTTGTGAAAACTTTATTTTGTCTCTGTTTCTTTCCCCCTTTCCCAACATGCTGTTTTCTGATACAGTACAAGCCTTGACCCAAAAGAACTTGATAAAATAAGAAGGAATAAAGAGGTGCATTTCATGCCATGAAGATAGCCAAAAGGAGCAGGAAGAGGACATTTAAACCTATGTCTTACGAAGATCTATGATTATTTGCATCTCTTAGAAACTGGTCCTCTAAATCTGAGTATAAAAATGGTAGGTTCAACTGACGTTAACTAAATGCTTCTAAGTTATACCAGATTAAAACATGGGCTATTGAGAAGACTCCAGTACATAATAGTCACCTTTGGAATGCTAGGTGTAACAAGGAATTTATTCCTCATGTATGTACAGATGGTGATACCTGGGCTTAGGACCACTCAAAGGATCCTATATCAGTTGACTACGGAAGCAAAATAATTTGTCTATCAAAAGCTTGTCTAAAATTACTCGCAAATTTCAACCACATTACCCAGAAAATGTCAGAAAAATATATTTTAATTGCTAAGAAATTGAATAATTTAAAAAGACAGCTCTTCAGGTCGGAAATTGCTTTGATGCTTAGCCTCACCCTTGTTCTCTGATAGGGTTTAGTAGAATGGCAGCAAACAGTTAGTGTCATCCTACCCCCAGGAATCTTCAAAATGCTGTTCACTTTTTTAACTATTGACAGCATGACTTAATTCATAACAATTCTTTCAACTTTTTATTTAAGTAATCGTTCATTGCCCCTAAAGGAGTTTTAGCAAGAGTAGACCATTGATATGCAGTCAGTGATTTTTATTCTGCATATCCTCTTAATGTTAAGTATGCATTGCACCACCAGCCTCTCAATGACATGTAGCAGGAACCTTGAAATTTTATTCTGATTCATTTGGCCAGTTCCTTCAGCAGCTTGAAGACTTTCCAGACTTATTTCATTAACATAGAAGTTTTGCTTTCATTTGGATTTTTAAAAAAATCAAATCCATTTGTTTAGTCTTTTAATGGTTTTATAAGGACCAGACTACCTTGGTACAAATACATTTTTTAAGGCAATTCTTGCACTATATTTACATTCTTGATCTTAGAACAGGCCCAGTGTGACATTTCTCTCTTTTTTTCTGTACGTTTCATAAGAACCAGACTGGCATGATTTTTTTTAAAGGCTGTTCTTTTTTCATACCTTTACTCTTGATCTTTGATCAGGCTCAGTATGAAATGTATTTCTTCTCTGATTCTTGTACTAATATCCATCTCTGCAATAGCCTATTTTCCATCTGCACCAGTAAGATCTTGTCAAACAAGCCAACAGGAGTCTGCGATAGCTTCAGGCACCTTCATCTGATTCTGTCTTTCTCCATTTTTCTTTAAGCAGTAGGAGCAAATTCTCTGAAAATGAACAAACACCTTTTAAATTTGAAACTACCACCAAAGGCTAATTGAAAGAACAGAATCTCAACAAAAAAGAATTATGTATTCTCCCTTCAGATAGGAGAACAAAATTATAAATCATTCAAGGCTACAAAGAAATACATTGGAATGCAATCAGATGTCAGAATTAATGATGATTCCAAATACTGTTTTTCTCTTATATAACCTTAAATGTTTTGGGCCATCTAGGATAATAGCTGTGCCTTAATCAAAATTAGAGCTGTTTTTGCAAAGAAATGTTCAAGTAACTCCAGGGAGTCACTCATTAAAATAATATAGTTGGCATTATCCATAGTATCTTAGACAATGTTTTATTTAGATGATGAACCACAGAAAGCTTCTTTGTTATCTTTAAAACACTGCTTTCAATAAACAGTCAGTGAAACTTTGGTTGGTAATGAGTACAGATCACTTCAGTCATTTGCCAGGTGCCTTTTTCAGTGAGCCCTGGTTTGAAGAAACTTCAATTACTAGTTTGTATTGCAATGTACAAGGAGCTATAGATTAATTAATTGTACTTGTTGAACAGTTGATTGTTGGAATAGTTCTCTGTGCTATACCAATATCAATAATTTACTTGATCCCTGTATCTTACTATTCCCAGAGTCACTTTGAATGAAATTAGTGGCAGATGCATTGATATTCCTGAGAATAGTACTGTGTAAGAAATAACTTTAAAATACCAAGAGTTTCTCACCCCACCACTTATCTATATTTGAATATGGATAGTCATTATCAGATGATTCCCATGGATGATACCTGTGGAATAATTTCCAATCTTTGTTTTTGTCATTGATTCATTTCTTGCTTCACTTCATAGGTTTAAAAAGCCAAAGTAGGAAGTTACATATATTCTAAAGAGCCTGAACTCCCTTCCCCCTACATACTCTGCAATGTGCCAGATATATGTGTGGTCTCTGTAGAAAAGGTATTAAAACTATACACAGTAGACATAATTGCCCACAGGCTTTCTAGAAAAGCATTTGACTGTTTATCTTTTGCTTCTGAAGCTACTGATATTCCTGTCTGATCCCTAAAACTAACCAAGCTCAGTGCCATACTAAAGCTCTTTATCTCTAACAGCACACTGTACACAGAGTAAATAACATGAAGAAGAAATACATTACAATACACTGGTATGCAGAGCCCATTGAGGCATCAAGTTACTGTTAAGCCCAGCTCTACTCTCTGTGCTGAAAAATAAGAGGGAAAAAGCATTGGTAGGTGGTTGATCTGCATCAGAAAGCAGTGTTATGGATTTACAGGATAATAATATGATGAGTCAGAAATCTATGGATTTAACAGGAGTAAAGGTGGATGGAGCTCCTGGGAAGAATGTTATTGTTATCATCTTTAACTGTTGATGCATACCCATTTCATATTGCTCGAGAAGCAATCCATTTTGAATTATCTGGGAATTTTTAAATGACACTAAAAAAAAAGCTTGCACATACAAATCCAACCACAAATCCAGCAAAAACTGACAGTATCAACTTTTTGTAGAGTTTTGTAGAATTTTGTTTCAGCATCCCGAAATGTAAAAAATACCCTCTCTATTATCCTATACATTTTAGAAAAAAAAGCAAACAAACTTTACATTTTCATTGATATATTTCTTATTTCATAAAGCAAAAGTTGAAGACTTGATTTACCAACACATATGAATATAAATTCTTCATTTCTTTGTTTTATTACTTTAGGTTCTTCAAAAAGTCTGATTCTGTTAATTGCTGGCAGTTATTTTTTTCCTGAATATTAGGATGCATTAAGGATGATCAAATGCCTTTGTATAGTGATTAGCAATGAACTGAGAAAGAATGAAATCAGAAGAGGAATGGAAGGATCTGTTGTTAGAACCCTACTCCTCACCATGTTGAGGGGAGGGGGTAGGGTGTTTTATTTTGTTAAACTGTATGTGGGATGGGAATGAATTTACTCAAAAGTGTTTGATTTTAAGGAGTTCATAGAATTTTTCTTCCTTCTTTCTCTTCTGGTTTTTTGTTTTTTTTTTTTTTTTGGTGCAAAGTAAGTGTTTAAGAAATAAGATTTATTTGAAAGAAATTTAAAAACTGAGCTACTCAGTGAGAGGAAAAAAAGACTGTGTGGAAGGAATAAGTCAAAAGAGAAAAGTTAAGAGAAAAAATTGCCTTCCTGTCACTATGAAATATTGAGAAAGCCACTAGAGGGAAATGCTGTCATTTTCATATTTCAGGGCTCTCATTTAGCTTTGATGAAAATTGAATAACATCCAATTCTCCCAATATTGTAAAGCATTTCACACAGCTTTGCCATTTTGAAGGGACAAGTAATTTCAAAAGTCAACAAGTTTAAAGATGATATTTGACAGGAAGGGCAGTTCCCTAAAAGCTGAAGAGTGGTCCAATGACTACACTGGTATCCTGGGATTTAGAGTTCATAGTTTTGTCAAAGACTGTCTGTCTGATCTTGGACAAGTGATTTGATCTTTATGTTGCGTTTCCTCATCTGTAAAATGGGAAAGTGTAGCATTTCCTTCTCTCAGAGGAAACTGCAAGGATAAATATAGCTATTGCCAAGAAGAAAGTTCAGGAAAAAAAAGTTTTCAATTAGGCAGACAGAATTGCTGATTTGAAATGTCATTGAGATTCAACTGCTGAAACAATTGTCTAAGCTGTTTAATGCAGTAACTTATGTAGCTTCAAATCATTGTAACTGCAAATAGCTAAAAATAGCTATGAAAAATCTTCAGATGCCATAAAGCACTAATATAGAAATTTCCAGTATCAGGTTTCCACTACAAACTACATTGAGATTAAAAAAATAATTTCCATACCTACAGTATTTCCATACCCCAAACAGTAACACTCTGGAAGATTACATAGAACTGTATTTTGTAAGGTGATGCACTAATCAGAGATCTATCTGTCAGGAAAAAAATACAGAAACAGCTACCTGCCTCGAAAGTGTTCAGCAGCCCTGCCTGTTTCCCAAGCAGGGTATTTGTCTGCTGTACGGCTCACACTGTTTCTGTTAGAGCCAGGAGCATGTTTACTTTTCAATCCATATCCATGTCTGGGCTTTCCTTTTGACAGTTACTGTTAAATACAGCTGTGTGAACTGTCCTGCACAGAAATTAATCTTGGCACATTCTAGCACAAAGTAGTTTAAGATAAGCACCTGAGTTTCATGTCATTCTTGTAAGTAGGAGAGCTCTAAATATGAAATACTGGGGAGGGATAATTTAGCCTCACATAATGCTGAAACATATGCTCATAAATGTATTCCAGAGTAGTTTCTCCTTATTTCATATCTTCTGCATCCATTTTTGAACTCTTTAGTTCACCTTCAACTTGAAAGCTGTTCTGTTGCCAGCGTGCAGGCATGCACATCACCTGCCCAAAAGCAAGCTGGATTCAGTTCTACCCTGCGCATCACTGGCAGTTTTGCTGGGAAAACATTCTAATTTACTCTACTCTTTGTGGTTCTGGATGAAGAAAACCTACCCAATGTTTTTTTTCTCTTTGGTTGAATGCAACAGGGGAGGTAAGCAGCAGCTTATACCCTAAAAAGTCAAGGCAGTCTTTAAACAGCACTTAAAATAAAAAGATGGCATTTGTAAAGTATTAGATTATACTTGTAGCTTAATGTTGTAAAAATAAATAGTTAAGTATTGAAAATTATACTTTAATATCCTTGCTCCCATGGTATCAATAATTAAAGTTTTTATTTCCAGTATGAAAATAGCTATCCAGTGATTTTAAATTATGAAAATTCATGACCAAAAAAAAATTTTCCAGACAAAATAGAGGATTTGCAACAGGGCATGACCACTTGAGCAAGAAATATGTACAGCACTAACAATACTGTAAAAGACCAAGAATGTACGGAACATACTGCAACGAAATTTGCTTCAGCCTGATTAGGACACTTAATATGATGTAGGTCTCCAGCAAGCTCTGACAAAAAGTAATACTGTGATCTTCTGTACTACGTCCTTTCTCTCTAGAAGCTTTTAATGTCACTCACATGGTATTATCTGAAAATATGCCTTCAGCCCTGGCTGGAATGTAAGGCCCAGGAACAGCTTAGCTGCAGTGCTACAAGTTCTTTCTGCATGAAATAAAAACGTGTGTTACCAAACTAACTTTAAGATCAAGTCGTTTTTCCTTTCTGTAAACTAGAAAAAGCCTATTGCCTGTCAGCCAGTATGTGTACCAACTTCCTACTACATAGAAAAGATGCAATAAATGTGTGCTGGGGTCCAGTGCAGTGATAGGCTAAAATCTGCATGGTTATTGCTGTTGTCCTAGCTCAGTGACAGGGCTGAGTTTATACAGGGACTCTGATGAGGCACATGGGTCCTATTGTCTGTGTTTGGTCCTCATTAACACGCTGACACATCATTACTACACTGATAAGCAGTGCAGGTGTTATGGGGAGGTGACACTGAACTTTTCTAGCGGTGTATGCATTAGTCCATTTTCACGTGCCTGTTTCCCTTTTGCCTCTGAAAAAGACAGTTTGCTTTGTGGTCCATTGGCTTCTTGGCTGCAGTAAGCCTACAGACAAGCTGAGTCAAGCTCCCAGACAACTTCACATGTGTTACCAAAAACAGATGCTAAGTATCTGTGGCAGAGATAAAGAAATTATACAAATGGGAGTGGTGTTTTGTCTTCTAAGGCATTCATGTCCTTTGAACATGCAGATTCAAACATTCATTTACGTAATACACATAATACCTGTAAAACATAACCAGAGTATATTCAAAAGGGGAAGATGCAGTAAAGGTGTTTAAAGAGACATTATCATCTTGACAGTCCTTGTTGCTCTCTCCAATCATTGAAAATGTAAGCTTTTGATTTTATCATCATGTTGGAGAAGAAAAGCAAACCAGACCTGAAATATTTTTATTGTTTCTGACATGGTTCATTTCAAGACGTCTATGTGATTTCCCAGTATGCTTCCTTTGCCTGTTTTAGCATCTCCTGCTCTCTGTCCTGTGAAATGTGAATGCCCTCTACATGCATAAAATAGCACTCTGTCATATATTCAACTGTCTGTACCTTCATGATCTGCCTTCGAAAGAACTGAGAAGTACTCCTTGTTGTTATTTATTCTGTATATGAGTTATCATATCTGTGTTTAATCTGTGTTCAGTCTTGTACTTTTTCATTCTTATTCTACCATGGCACTTTCCATTACTTTCATTTAGTTCAGATGTCTAAAAATATTTTCCTCTTTAAATTTGTCTTTCATAGAACAGGGGATTTTTCTGACTTAATTACGGTTGACATCTGGAATCACTGAGAAAACTCTGGTGAGTTCCACAGTTTTTGTAATTTGCAGTTTCAGGTTTTTCTTATTTGCTCCAGGTCCTTTCTTCTATGTTTGTTTGTAATTAGTAAACTTGTTTATTTTAGTTCCGATGTACTGAATGCCACATCCACTCATATTTTGGTCACTTACGTATTTCAAATGATGCTTCAGCTGTCCTGCTTACTGGGTAGAAATAGACGAAAACATGCTCTTTGCAAAAAGCCACATGTCACCTAAGTTCAAAAAGAAGGCCTCTACTCCATATATTATTCTTGTAATTGACAATAAATGAAACAGATGCTGAAAATACCTAAATGTTTTTTTTTTTTTTTCCTGACCATAATTCTGTTGTTGATGGCTTTTGGCTTTGTGTATGTCTATATTCAAGCTTTGAATATTTCCCTCTTTTATGCTGATAAACTGTTTGCATATGATAGTGATGGGTGCTGTTCTATTCTGTTGCAGTCTAACAGCATGTGATGACACCAAACAAAAGCAGAACTTTCGACCTGTAATTTCTATATTCACCCTTTCTTGTCCCTCTGTTTCGCTCTGTCCTTTTTTTTTAGCTGTAAGACCAAGATTCACATATATCCAAAATCTTACTAAAAACAGTGTTTCTTTAGCTTACATTTGTTCCATCCATTTGTCACACATGATTCTAATTTCAGGGTGCTATGTCACATGATTCAAGCCTATTGTTTATTTTCCCTTCATTGTATGTTTTATGTTTCTGCCTTTGAATTTTCTTTTAGGAAATCCTCACACAGTTTTTTATTTATAGTTATTTCTTTTTTTTTTTTTTTTTTCACCTTTTATCACTTAATATTGTCCTTAATTTTCTTACACCAGACAAATATTCAGGCTGGTTAACTTAGTCATGCTAGTTAACTAATTCAAGATAGCTAACTAATTTTGATTCAAAATACATCCCCATCTTCTTTTACTTTAGAGACTGCATATGCCATTATAAAACTGGAATTTTTTTCCTAGGTTCATAGATTTACGAGACAGAAAAGAAAATTAATTTGTCTATTGTTTCCCACCACCACGGGGCTGGCGTTGGAGAATTATCTAAAGAGCAAATAAAGTATATTAGGTTTTTCAGACATGAAAAAGGAGCAGAGTAACTATAATGAAAAGACAAGAAATAAATGGCATTTCTGGCTTATTCCCTGTCAGACTGGTGTCATTTAGTATCTTCTCATGAATAAGTGTGCATTTACCAAAGATACCTAAGTAAGGATAGATACCCTGCTGCCAGCAGACAGTCCAGCTTGATTGATGGGGACACAGGCCACTTTTTCTGTCAAGCTTACACTTTACTAAGGATTAGATCAGAAGACCTTGGTTTCTATTCAGTCACATCCTCAACCTCAAATTTACTTTTGAACTTGAGAAGACACAATACCATGTAGTTTCCTGCCTTTGAAAAGGAGATAACACTGCTCTTCAGGACAAATACATTTTAATGTCAGGCTCTGTTTCTATTTGAGGGGCTGAGATACTACACAGACTGAGCTTCCTCAGTTTAGAAAGAAAATAAGAAAAAAAGAAATCAGTATTTGATCTCATTAGTTACTTGAACTTATGTCAGTATTTGATTTTATTCCTTGGGGTTTTATTTTTTTCCCTTCCTAATCGTTTCATTGTAGGCTCAATTCACATTAACATAAATGAGACGTGGATCTGACTTTTTGAGTTATTTTCCCACCTGCTTTTTAAAGTCCCAGAGGCTATCTTAGTGTCTTCCAGACACTGAAAATCCTTAAAAGTGACAGAGGTTTCTTTAGGGGTAAACAAATGCCATAAGATCAGTTTACAATAATATTTTTTTAAAAATATAGTAAGAGTAGATATTTCAACATTTTTTTAAATATTTTTTTTTTATGTGTTGGACACATTGCACTCTAAATTAACATTTAGGAAACCAAAGCACCACTGTGAAAAGAAAGATTATCAGTAGAGGCAATGAAAAATTAATTTTATAGTATTATTTTGACATATAAAGGAAAGTTATGGCATTCAAAATAGACGACATAAAACGGAGTTGTACACATTGCATTTCCACAGTCCTAATTTTCTGCTTCAGTCTCTGTAGTCCGACAGCTTCATGAGTCTCTGTACTAATTAAAATTCCATAAATGATGTCATAAAAACCTCAGATTCTATTGTTTACATCAACTCTAAGTTGATCCAGATTTTGTTTTGTTTTCATGCCAAAGACTACACAAAAGCTTTCTTTTTTTTTTTCTGAAGCTTCTGTTGATATAATTTCCCACTGAATAATAACTTATCTTACCATGATAATAGTTGTTTTCTTCCTCTTGTGAGTAAGATAATTAATCACAACATCACACTTCAGATGTGCACAGTCCCCTTTTTCCAGTCCTTGTTCCAGCTACTTTTTAAGAAGGGAGTATTTCAGCACTTCTCCACCATTTCTCATTTGTATAATCACAATAATCACACCTCAACAATATGAGTTTTCATTGCTACTTGATATACTCTATATTTTGGGATTTACATATAGAGCATTTTGTCAAATTGCAATCAAAAACTGTTGTAGTATCTCTCCTATCTAATGAAAATTGTTCGGGACGGGGTGAGGGATGCGAAAAGCAGCAGAAGGGATCATTTCAGTCATGTTTCCTTCAAGTTGAACTCATTCCCACTTGTCCTGTCACTACATTCCCTTGTAGATAGTCTTGCCCCATCTTCCCTTCAGGCACTGGAAGGCCACAATTAGATGACTCCAAAGCCTTCTCTTTTCCAGGTTGAACAATGCCAGTTCTCTCAGCCTTTCCTCATAGGAGAGGTGCTTCATCCCTCTGATCACCTTGGTGGCCTCCTCTGGACTCCCTCCAACAGCTCCATGTCCTTCCTGTGCTGAGGACCCTGGAGCTGGATGCAGCACTGCAGGTGGGGTCTCACCAGAGCAGAGCAGAGGGGCACAACCACAGGTCATGAAGAATGTTTGTACCTACAACCAGAAGAGGATCAACTACAGCAGAGGGCAATTGTACTAAAAAGACAAATTAATTCAGATCTTATCCAAGCTAGTTCAACCAACCTCATATCTGACTGCCACCTGAAGGTCATGATTTAAGATAATCTAAATATTAAGTTTTAATCTGAAAAAGAACAGCGCTGTCTCTCCTGTTTCATCTATCAGTACCTTTCTGCTGGCCCAACAAACAGCTTGCCCTTATCTATACCTTCCAGAAAAATTTAAGATATGAGCTCAGAAAGCTTTGAGTTTTACATGTGTGGCAAACTTTGAATTTCACTAGAGATTTGGTATATTGAAGGCAAAGTTCCATGGAAGCCCTACTTCCATGCATAGGACAGTTTCTCATAGCAGATGTAGTCCTTGAATTGTAGCAAAATTACAAATAATAATAAAATTCAGCAACACAAAAGACTGCTGAAGCCAAAGGCTCCTGCAGAATTTAGTGATCAGTCCCTTAGATGGTGGAGAAATTCTGTCCATGGATCTGGATCAGGCCGACTGCACTTAAGAGTAGACTATTTTTCATGGGCAGAGGAAATTTACTGCTAAGTCTTTAGAAGGCAGAGAAGCAAGTCAGTCTCACAAACACCATCCTCTATCTCTGGAAAATGCATCTAAATGCCATTTCCAAACTAAGTGGAAGATTTTACTCCATTACTCTCTTCCAAAAATATTGTGCCACCAGTCTGGGTTTTTTCACTTTTTGGTGGGCTAAAAGATGAAAGACCTATTTGTCATATCAAATGACCCCCTTCAAATCATTAACACTGTAAGATGTAAAAAATGTGTAAACTTGTTTTCCTCCACTTCCCCTCATTCTGCATCTTCCCCTTTTCTTTTTGTGCCCACTTTTCATTCTGAGAGAAATGTAGTACTAAGAATATTATAATCCCTTCTGGCAACAGAACAGAAACATGGTTTCCATTACAGTTTATTACTTTTTTCCTTTTTAATTTTTTTTATCAATCTATATGAATCCCAAAGGACTTCAGCCTTTGATAGAAACTGTAGTCAAGATACATTGTGAGCCTAGTTCGCCCATATTTCTATTCGACTTAGACTGTGTATTTAGTTCCCCTGTGTATAGTTAAAATTAAAATATAAGTACAATATGTGTCCATTTAGTATTCTGAAAATGAATCTGTTTTGTTCTGTAAAAAAAGACCCTCTTTAGTTTTATGCACACAGCATGTTTGGAAGTGTTCTAAGATAAAAAGAAAAAAGAAAATCCTTTTCCATTTCATTAAGAGATATATTTTTACATGAAAAATTTAATGTTTTAGTCTTTTGAGCTACTCTACACATGTATCTTTAGGGTGTTTGCTGCTGCCCTGTAGCCCAGGTCAGCCAGTCAGGTTCCATCTGTAATCAATAGATGCAGCAACCTTTTGCATCTAATGCTGTATCTTCACAATCAATTCGCAGCAGCAGCATCTGGCACTGATGCCAAGAGAAGTGTTTCTACCTCCCCCCTTTCACCTCGCTGCCATTCTCTGCCTCCTGGGAAAGCTTTGTAGAGCTGTACAGTGAACCAGGTCGGAGAATTGATCTTGCTTAAAACTAACTTAGCAAAAAATCAACTGTTTAGTTTTAACCGGAAGGTAAATGCTTGTGCTGACACAAGGGAGAAATAGTACCCTGACAGCTTAATCTGGTTCAAACTGATTGTAAAACTACAGCATTGCATACCTGGCTTTGAAAATGGGTAATTGCCTTTGAACATGGTCATTTTTATCCCCTATTAAAGGTGCTTGAATGACTACTTTAGCCTTTTAAGAGCTAGGCAGTTTGTCTGAAGTTCAAGGAAATTAATTCTCTCAAAGTGATTTACACAATGACAGAAAGGGTTGGCACTCCTTAATTCTCTTTATGGTGCCAGTGACTGTGTTGTGAGGCTGAAGGAGAATACACTCATTTTAATCAGCTCACCTGCATAATCTGAATTACTCTACCTTTTCATTATTTGCTGTAAGACAAAAACAGAGAATATGGTTCAGTCGTACATAGCTGCATTTCAAATCTGTTGTTTACTGCCTCCAATTGTAGATTTCACTATGGTATTATCTAATTCTAATCTTTGAAAAATCTTCCTAAAACATAAGTTCCACAGACCACTTGTATCAATGCTTTGACCAATTAACATTTGTGCTAAGTAAGGTGTAAGTCCCAAACGCTTTTCAATTTACTAGGTCAGAAAAGGAGTAGTTAAACAACCGTTCAGAGGTTTAAAGAATTAAAAGCAGTTGCTTCTGCTAAAGGTCGTAAAAAAGTTAGACTAGTCTTAAGAACAACAGAATTTTGAAATTCCTCAGTTTAGCACACCCCTATCAGTTCTTACCTCAATAAGGGTAAGAGAGGATAAGTAGCTAAATAACTACATACATCCACAGAATGGCATTTGAAGTGTTTTATGAGCTCAGTATGACAGACAGTGTCTGTGGGTAAACATATTCTACATTTCTTACTCGAAGCCAAGAAAAGAACAGAGGCCTGGCTTAAATTGACGCGAAGCATAGATCACAATGCAGTGAATCTCAATTTTGAATTCTTTAGTGAAGAAAGAAATTAGGAAAGGCAGTATGAAAATAAGTGCTTAAAAGGAGTTTTTAAACCCATGTTCAATGCAGGGAGTTTGTGAGGTTAAGCAAAGTAGCCTACTAGTCTGCCAGAAAGGACTGTGAGTAATGCACCTCATTTAACACACCTGCATCAGCCAACAGTGGAGGTACAATGGATTCACAAAGTGATTCCAGAGGTCTTTTCAAAGTCTAGGAGTGCCATTTTTTATGATTGCTTACAAGAATCTAATCATTTGATTTTTAAGTTAAACAGTATAGTTAAACACTGAATATTTGTCAGGATTATTCTGGATCTTAGGGCCATGAAACTGTACTCTCATAGAAACATTTCCACTACTTAGGCCAAAAACTATTTTAATGAGATGTCTTAAAAATTCAACTTATATCATTAGTGAAATTTCTCTTTTTTTAAATTCCCAGAATATACTGCAGTGTGCTGAAGTACATCCCTACTTTTTACCTCCTATTCTTTACCTTTCACTATTTATAACAACCATCTGCCAGATGAAATATATAAAACAGGGTCTAAATTTTGTAAAGGTTTGATTTGGGTTGAAGGCAAAAGAGGAAAAGGGATAGAAGGCACTGAATTTATAGTAAGTATATGAAAATGTAATTTACACCAGTACTGATTTCTTATTTACATGGCTAAAAAGGTGAAGTAATTAAAAATCTGTCATATAGACATTCTCTCTATGCCCTCTTTCACCCAAATATATCAGTCTTATCTTGGCATAAACAGCAAAACTTCTCTAAAGTTTTTAGGCAAGAAAATACTGCCATATCACATTGAGTTCTGTAGGTTTAGAACTGTAGCAAACATCACCTAGTTTAGGATTAATTCTCAACAAATGCACAATAATATTACAATAAATCATGTTGATAAGTATAAATAAAGTACATCCAGCCTTTGCCTCTCTGCAGTGCTGCATTCTCAAATACAAACTGTTTCACATATTACATTGATTAGAGGAGTGGTTTTGTAGGAGAAAGGTGACAAGCACTTGAGTGTCTAATAGACAAGCTCCTACAAAGTTGCACTTTGCTCTAAAATGTGCAAACTGTGTTGGTTCCTGCCGTGATTTCCAGGGAGCATCACAGCAGAAGTTGATTGCTCTTGCTACATTTTTGCAAGTGCATTTGATAAGAGTAACTGTGAAATGCTAGAAATACATGTTTTCTTTCTTTTAGTCTCTGTTTTCCATAGCGAGCCTATGGCTCTTCATATGTGTTTCTGGTGGGTAAATTCCATGACAAAGCAAAGATCTGTGGTGCAATGTTATAGGAATCTCGGGGCCTAATTTTCTCTTTTTATCACAGATCAAATCATCATGGAAAACTCTACCATCCCAAACATTTCTAAGAAAAGAATGATCAAAACCTTACAATAAAAATGCCTAGGCAGGAAGGAATGGTAGGCTGGAAGACAAACAAGAGAGCCTTCTAATAGAAAGGATTCTTGGAGAAATAATTATTGACTGTTTAGTCAAAAAAAAAAAAAAAGGGAAAGAAATTCCAATATCTGAAGTTTCTATGTCAACGTTCTAAATTCTCACTTCTCCGTTTCAGGAATATTTACTGGTTTAAAAGAGATTTCTATTTTTATTTAAATTTAATAATGTATTTAAATTTAAAGAGTATATATATTGGCATGTCAGAACACTGCAATATCATGTCAGTGAAAAAAAATCACCTAAGGAAAAAAAAGAGTTAAAGAAAGATGAAAAAAATACAGAGACACTGTCTAAGGAGATGAAATACAAAGAAGAAATGATTACAAATAACAAAGTACATATTAGTAATAAATTTTCCTCACATTTCATACACAAATTTTATCTTTCCAGTGTCACTTATAAAGGAAAGAAATTTTCAAGTCTAACTTCCTCTTATTTTACATCCTTTCATAGGACACAGGTCATTTGCCAGAAGCAGAACATTAATTTAATGAATCACAGGTAGCCTCAGCAATATGTAACTTTTAAGATTATTTCTGTACTGGAATAGATCAAGAACAGAATGTCACACGCGCTGATTTTGTGCTTTCAAAATGTATCTTAAATCAAGCCTGGAAACGAGGTGAGAAGACCACTGAATGATAACTGATTAGGATGATATCATGCATGCCAGTTGCGGAAAAAGCACATGTAACTGTGCTGACTTCATTTTCTCTTGGCCCACGGTAATAACTGAACCTGCAGAACCCCTGATAGCAGAGCGATAGGAAAACAATAGCTGAGCACGCTGGAGCTGAATGCAAAACAGCAGCCTTTGAAGTGAAAATGTAGACGCAGGCAATGAGAAAAGAAATTTGGGTCTCAAGTGACAGGAATATATAGGTTGTAACAGTGGCTTTAAGAGGTTTCTTGTTTGAGATTTGTAAATATACTTGTTTATTTTAGCAAAGCATGAGCTGAGAAATTTGCAGAATATACAAATATTTTAATTTCTGTGGTTTAGGGAAGAAATCTTGTTAATAATGAAATACTATAGGAAAGGAAGCTTGAGTTATCTACTGGGAAAATGTGTGATGCTTTCTGGTTGTTTTAGAAAACAAATTCTATTATTACAGAGAAATGAATCCTTTGTGTTTGGATAGCTTCGTGGTTATTCACACAACACAGACCCCTGCAAACAGAAAATGCTGAAAACACTGAGCCCTACTCTATTGGAAAAAAGGAGCTTGTGTGTTTCCTGATGTTCAGCCAGAAATCTTTATGGTTCTCTCCAAGACTTTGGAAGAAGGAAGAAGAGAGAGTAATTGAACTCATTTTCACAAACGTGCTGCTTAGGCAAACTCTACAGAGAACCTCTGCATTAAAATGCAAATGATGCAGTCACTGATGAAGTCAAGGGCAGTGGCAGACGGATGCTGATGTGTTTGCATAGATCGGAACATTCAAAGCAAGCACACATCCCCAAAATTGTGCAGACCACTCTTATTATTGTCGCACTGCACATGCACATGCACTCCCCTCAGGCAACACCTTTTTTGTCAGATTTCTGCAGAGCACCAGAACTGGGTTCTACTTTTCTTCAGCAGTGAAAGAAGAGACCAGTTGGGACCCAAACCCAGTTTGTGCTAGTTTGGTTCAGGCATGCAATGCTTATTATGGTGGAAGCACTATGGAATCTTTTCAGTATTCATCCTTCAAATATTTACACTAAAATTTAAGTTTCCCATGTTGCAGATACAGCTGTCTTTATGGGTATTAAAACCTGCCAGCATCCACACATCACAGTGTGCTAGCAATCTAACTTACGGCTCATCAGTCTGGAAAATAAAAGATATTATTATTGATGAGCCTGTTTATCTATTCACGCCTCATTCCTTTGACCTTTAGGGAGAAGTCTGAAACAGACTGATGTTCGTGGCACCAATCTGATGTCATGCCAGCCTGCTGACCACACCATTGTTGAAACAACAGGCAAAGTTGTGAAACTTTTATTTTAAACAGCATCAATGATAAAGATCACCACTGATTAAGGAGGATCTCTGTGCTCTCCAGCCATTTGCAGATTACACTGTAGAGAGGACAGGCTCAGTCACCCAGAGTGGGAAGCACTGTCATGTTGTCTACTGGAGGAAGGATTTATTGTTCTCCCTGTAGATCCAGGAATATCTCCTGAGTTTCTGTTAGGTGACCATTGCAGATCATGCAGAGGGAACTGACTTAACAGGTTGTAGGGGAGCTGCAGATGTTCGGGTCCCAGCCTCTCCCAGAACAATAATCACTCAGAGGATGCAGAGCATAAAAGACCCTCAGCGTACACAGAAAGTGACAGAGGTAACTGTGACTACTGTTAATGAGTGGTAGGAGAATAATTCCCTCTGCTCTGTGGGTGTGTGTGTGTTTTCATTCACAGTGATAACTTCCAATTCAATACCCTTTATAAAACCTCCACATTGACTAATTATAAGAGAACTAGGAGCATCTACTATTAGCAGAAATAGGATTGTTATTCAATAACCTTGGGAGCCTGTGCATCCAATGATGTTCTGAATCTGTAGTTATTAGATGGGGGGTCTAGTGAAGGTTGTTTCAGATTGCTGCTGGCGTCTTGCTGCTGAGCTCTGTATATTCAATGCCACAATGTCAGCAGCTTGAAATTCCCTGTCTGGATTTTACGCAGCTGATAATCTTCAATTTAGAACTGTTTGCAAAGAAAAAGAATGAGAATGAAATGTTTTCAAAGTAAGGGCATTCTCTGCAACTCTCTGTCTAGGGGCAATCCTGTCAGTACATTCTCAGACACTGCTCACCTGCAGCAATGAGTCGTGTACCGAAATAAACAATTTGCTGAAACTGCTGTGATGTGTACTGATGCTGATTAACAGACTGCAGACATTTGGAATTGCCTTTGTATTCAAAACCTGGCTTTGTTTGAACAAAAGGTAGCACCAAGTAAACTGGTATGCCAGAGATTTCTACAGACCCAGATCTTTGCCTCCTCCTGCTCTTTGAAAACAAGAGCACCAGTGGATTTCAGCATTGCAGAAGCAGGGAGGATGTCTTTCATTTTCACACAGTGTGGATGTTGAAGAGGGAAGAACAAACCAGCAAAATAGGAGACAGACTAGCCTTTACAGAGAGCAGTCTTCAGGGCACTGGTTTAATTCCATTCCAGAAGGTGACAAACAAAGCCAGTAAATTAATTTCCAGCCCCAACATCTGTGTTTTTGTAATAAGAGACTTATCAGTCCCAGATGATTCTTGGAAAACTGACTTTGAATGGCTATTTTCACTGGAGAGAAGCCAGCCTTGTCCTTCCCTACACAAAAGTTCTGCTCCGTGAGTAGTTGTTTCCCAGTAGTTTCTTTCAAATTAGTTTGTTGGAAAAAGACCAAAAAGATTTAGAGATTGTTATTAGGAGCAAGTGCAGCGATTGCAACATATGTCAACCTCATTAAGAATCTGTACTTAAGACAGAAAAGCAAGATGAGGGCAAAAAACAAGATAGAGACCCATTTTCTCAGAGAGTAGGGACCTTTTTTCACATAACAGCAATGCGTTTATCACACATTGGGCTTTGGTACAGCTCTGTTCTGAGCTGACTGACAGGTGTGAATACATAGAATCTGCCCTGTCCAATCCATCCAGAAAGGCTTCAGTATGATTTCAGGCAGGTTTCCTCAGTGTGTGTGCTCTCAGAGCTTTTCAGAATCCGCCCTTAAGTTGCTCTGCAGACAGGCAGCCTTGTTTCATTGGAAACTTGTCTCCTCAGCTTGCAAGAAGAGGTTAAGACATTCTTCAGAATTTGCTTCTTTCAGAAACCATTTTCACTATCTTCCCTTTCTTTAGATAGAACCAGCAATTCAGAACAATTATTCCGAGATCTTTATAATCTGTTTGCACTTTTTTTTTTAATTGAACAGTCATATCATAATTGTGCATATAGGAACAGAACCTGGATTTTTATAAAATTTTAAGCCTGTTTTAGAATTGCCAAGCTCTTTCATGTTCCTGCTATGAAATTATCTTTCATTAATCCTTCTTAAACAGACCAAAAACTCTTGCCTGTAACCAGAGTTGAAAAACTGTCCCTCTTCATTCAAATCTGTTAACACTGATAATTAAAATCATACCACAGTCTTGAAGCACAGACAGTGTAGTGCCTTCCACACAGCTCATTGCAGGATAATGTTTATAACCCGATAGAACAAATAAAAATGCATAAACACTAGAAAGGTAATTCACTTACCTGAGGAACCAAAGCAGCCCACTTCTGATTGCCTACATGGCTTTCTAGCATAAGTCTAAGCCCATTCTCAAGTCTGGAATTGTTCTGTACCCACAATGCTTGGAGAAAAAAGCACATTTTGGCATGGAGAATGCTCAAGATTAGGAGGATGCTGATACTCAATCCTCTATTAATATAGACCAAAATAGCCCATCCTGCACTGTGAGCAGATGGAAAACAGGGAGATATACAAAACTGAGATATACAAAATGAAGGTTTTATTTCCTGAGTTTACAATATTTATGGCCTGGGTACAATCTATTTTACAGTATATTGCAGAATGGAAAGCTAATTCCTTTTCCAAAACTAAAATAATGTCCCAGGTCTCAAATATTTGGTTCTATTCCTAATTTACAAGCTGAATCTGAGTTAATGAATGTGTCTCTTTGTGAACAAGTACAATACAAGCTTGAATTCAGTAAGATTAATCTGACTTTGCAAACTGCACTTGGTGCAGAAATTCAAAGCTATTCATTTAGTTGTGATCAAATTAGCCTGTTTTGAAACCAGTGTGTTACTAGACTGTTTCTTTCCAGCTGTGCCATGATGTTTGGAAATCTTCTGCTTCTAGGCTCATATTGTTCTGTAAAATGTTCCAGTCAAGAATTTATCAGTATATTTTAACTTCAACATGACAGCTTCCAACAATGTATTTCAAATAGTTTGGTTTTACTTTATTTTTTGTTTTATTTGGATCTGTAGCAGACTTTTGCAGCTGATTGAAATAAGAGCACAATTATAAGATATCTTTGCAATTCTAATTAAACTTAATTTGTATTGGTGACTTTTCATACCTGCCATTTAGCGTCAGTGAATAACAACATAGTAAGCAGAAGCAATAGAAACAGCATTATTTTTCCCTTGCAAAACTCTGAACCCAATTCTGCTTTAAATTTTGCAAGCTCATTTGATGACAGTGTTAAATCATAATTTGTTCAAAAGTCTCCAGCTCTCTGTTGGAGGAGAACTGTGTTTGTAATTAGGTATTGCTGAAGGTAGCAAGTGCACATCATATACTACCACACAAACAATATTCAAATAGGATATGTGGAGTAAAGAACAATACTGAATTTGATAGTTTAGCCATGAAACTAAATGCCACCTCTGTGACTAGAAGCCTGAAAAAAAAATGTGCAGCAAAATGTGAAAAGCAGATAAAGAATAGCAGATCTAAAATTCAAGAAAACCTGTCTTTACCAAAAAAGAAAAAATACCATTTGCTAACATCTTCCTCTCTCTAAAGCATTGTGTAAAGAAAAATGGTTGTGCTGAATATGCAAAAAATGCCAGTATTAAACCAACCTTAAGTCAACTATAGGGCATATGAAAGGCAGTCCTACTGAAAAGTATAATGTCGTTTGTTTACAGTTCCTGATATCAGTGAAGAGAATTTGTTCTTCTAGGATGTGAAAGGAGATCATTTCTTCAGAAATATAATTTCTATGTATCATTGACATTTTGACTTTAAACTTAAAATGCAAATGAATGTCTGCTAATATTGTTTATAATAAAATGGAAAATGAAAAAAAATATTTTTCTCTCAACTTCATTTTTAGGCAAAACATTATGATTTGTTTCAAGATGGAAGATACAGAAAATGGAAGAATAGTCCAAAAGAAGAAAATAATATTGTTGTATCTGTCCTAACACCAAAATATATGTTATTACATCTTATAATTCATGATCTAATGAACCAACCTCAACATGGAAAAATTGAGATCCAACTAATTCCTTCACTTTGAAACCTATTTGTGAATTTTTATTAAATACATGTAATGCTGTGTCCTCATGCAATGCTAAAAATTATGAACTGTTATGTTCTACCAAACTCATCATCTTCAAAGGAAGAGTTTCTGGAATCACACCTGGTTATCATCTGTCATTTAAACAGTCCTGCTGGAGACCCTGGTTTTGCTCAAATAATCAAGGGTTGAATAGGAAAAAAATAAAGTTTTGAAATTATTTATTATTAACATCGATGATTACCTCATTCAATGCAGTTGAATCTTTTACTTTTACTATTTTTACTTTTACTTTTACTTTTATTTTTACTGATTGCAATGCATTTCCATAACTTAAAAAACCAATTTGGTTATATTTTCTAGTCAGATAGTTCTCTTCATAAAGCTCAGTGAAAGCTCATATAGCATTTAAAGTTCATTTCCACCCTGATTTTGGCAAACAGTCTTTTAATACAGAAGAATCATATTTAAATTATCCATGCTAAATGACAGATTTTAATTGCACTTCATACTTTTCTTTCCTCCTTTACACTATAGTGATTTGGAATATTGAGCAAGCATGTTAAATCCCTGGCATGTAGTGAGTACTCATTTAAAAGGTAAATGGTATTGGAAATGGAATATGCTTACTGTTTCCATCAAAGTGTGCTGTCCTATTCTGTCAGGGCTCAATCCTGGATGGCACTTCATAGCTGTAAATGTGAGTGACTGCATTGGCAGCACTTTCAAACTATGTCTTTCAAGGACATGGCCATAATGCTTATTTACACATTGATTTCAACTTACTCACTTGAGTGACTAAGGGCTGTTTACACAGGTATCACATTACCAGATTGAATTTGTCTCATTTAACGTATCAAAAATCAAAGACAAATGAAACATTGAACAGAACTGGTTTTCGGCTCCAGTCTATATCTCCTTACTAATTCTGTTAACAATTTCCCTGACACTTTCACCCCCTTCTTTATCCTAAGGATAGAGAAAAAACTTTTCTTCTATTTTATTCTGAAACAGTAAAAAGACATGAAGGTAAATGAAGAAACTAGTTTCATAGAACAAATAAGATATGGAATAGTCTGAAATACTATAATCTCTTGGGAAGAGAAAAGGAAAGATAAGGAAACGAAGACGGGTAGCTACCATTTTACTGTCATCACAGAAATCTGCTTTATTAAAAATCAAGTGACCTTAAATGCCACAGGGCCGTTAAAAGTAATGGGATGTGATCTCAAGCCAGTGAGTGATGTGAAGCCAATTCCTTCTCAAGGGTTTAAGCTGTAACATCCACATTAATGTATTAGTATCAGTAGATGAAACATAACGAATACTACATCTCATTTACATAATGGATGAGACGGGAGAAGCTGTTCCAGATGGCAGATGAGCACCTTGAGCCAAAAGAGGATTTTTTTTTCTTTTTGCAGATCAGTATCCACAAGTCTAAATTGCAGAGATTAGATCAGTCTGATGAGAATATGGACTTTGAGTAATTTGTTGCCCTTAAATTTGAAGAAAGTTAAATACCCATCAAGATTAACAGCATTCCATGCAGCTGTGTGGCCTTCTCTGCTTATTGATGTGTCTGGTAGTTCAATGGTAACTAGAGGTGTAAACCTCATAGAAAATTTTTTTCTCTAAATCAGTCCTGCTTAACATATTGTCAAAGAGTCAACTCACATGTTCAGTCATATTCATGCATTGTAGTGGTTTAGTACCTTAACATACACGATGCACATTGTGAGGAAATGCTGGGCTGTTCGTGAACTCAGTAAAACACTCAAAAGTTCAAGCGGTGTAAAGACAAATGACAATGTGGTGTCCTTTCTTATAACCATAGGCTTGCTTTATAAATGATCTCTTCAAGTCTGGCACAGGTAAAAAATAAAATGCATTGGATCAGCTTCATCAGTGTACTGAATTATGTGTTACTGGAAGAAGGGCTCTGTTTTGCCACTGAAAGAAGAAACTGATGTCCTTGATGACTTATTGTTGTTGGAGGAGGCTGTTTTTGTGAATGAGCTAAAGCACAAGAAACGTTTACCTTGAGTCCTGAACACTGTGCTGTAGGTATTTCAAGAATCCCAGTCAGTCCATAGGTAAGAGATTTCTGTGAATCTACTAGTAACGAAAAATTTTAGCTGGTCTGATTGGTGTGCTTTGCTCGTTATATTATACTACGGTTAAGTCAAATTTTCTTAAACCAATAATACATCAGAGTCAGACCCATTTCCAGATTTTCAGTTAGGAAAAAGTCCCATCTTACCCTTTTCCGTTTCCCTGGTTAGAATGGCAATGACATTATAGACTTTTTCACTTTCTGTCAGTATCTGCAGTTCCAGGAGGCTATTCCATTGGCAACATTATTTTCTGGGGCACATTAAGTTATTCAAATTTCTTGCTCTCATGTATTAAATACATTTAATGTAAAAGAGTCTTTTGAAGGAGTGATTTAGTTATTGTAAAGAGGTGGAGGTGAAACAGAGGAGATGATGCTTTCGATTGGTGGCCTGATGCTAATTCAGTCTCTGGAGGGGCCTCTCTCAACTACTGTTTCATAGCTTTTTCTACCTGGAACACAACATCTAAAAGGGACTTGAAGAATGCTAATTGAAATATTGTAGGTTTGTATGTGAGTGTGTGTGCACGCACACTTTTAAGTATATTCATTTATTGGAGTTAGGGGTGGGAAGGAGTTACGTAGACCACTTGGTAGAAGGATGTTTCATGTTTGAGGTACAAGCTCAGAAAATGTGTCACCAGTTTCTTGATTTGAAAATCTTGTCAACGCCTGTTCTTTCTCAAATATTGGTTTGAATTTTTAGTATTTAAAACAATTAGAAAAAAAAGTTGACAGCAAATTCCCACCAAGAAATCGCAGAAGGAAATATTTCTGAGTACTGGAAAGATTCATGTGGAATTTCCAGTCCTCAGAGACCCAAGTAAGTGAAACGCTGCTGTGTGGAATTTACAGCATTTCCTACTTTGCAGGTTTATGCTCTACAGTGAAGAGAAGGTAGAGAGGACTCTTGGATTTGCGAGGCTTGGAACAATAGATTGTCTGTTTTCAGTGTTCTCTTTTGTTAGTTGACTTTGTTTCTGCTGTGGTTCTAAGACTTTCATAATAAGAAATATCTGTGTTTAAAAAGTTTTGGGTTTTTTTAACATTGATACTATCAAATGCTGAGTTACACCTTGATAAGAGGTCAAAATACGAGGATGCATTAAGTTATTTATCTGGTTTCCAAAGAGTCCTAATACAACAGAAAGTGGAGGGAAGTAAGGGGGAGAGGGGGGGAAATGAAATACAAATCTAAAAGCACTAAATTTAAATTATTTTAAAATGTAACTCTATAAAGAGATATTTTACTGCACCATACAGAAAATGTTTCCTTGATGAAACAACCTTTTAATAATATTAAATTTAAAAAATACTAATGAAAGTATTTTAAGAAGGTTTTCTTTTTACTTTTCCCCTCATTTCTTTCATTTCTTAAAAGTCAGTAACAAAATTGTTGTTAACTTGATGTATTTTCCTTTGCTTCTGGCCCATGAGCACAATTATGGGCTGTGTATCACTGGAAACAGGATAAGATGTCACCAAAATAATAACAGCGTTGGAAGGTGAGGTGAAATGAGGAAGGTATGATGCAAATGCATCCCTTTGTGCTATGTGAAGCATAAAATGAAAGCATCCTTCATTGCAGGGAAGTGAACCTGAAACACATTTAGGAATAGCTAGATTTATGTTGCGCTAATATTAAGTTAATATTGATTGAGATGAAACAGCCAAAACATGAAGAGATACACTCATTCATATTATTATGTACTTTTGGCAGCTCTATTTTTCTGTGAGCTTAATGAAAGATATAGTCAAACTATTTCATCCCTAAAGGTTTGCCTTATTTAGAGATCTCATACTGTCTGCTTTGTCTATCTTTTTTTAATTTGTTCAAACAAACACTTTTTCAATCCTTAAATTAAGTTGGCTTTTCGTTTCTCCCTCAAGACAATTGCACATCATTAGAGAGGTGGTGGAACAAGTACAATTGCAAACATCTGCTACTACAGCACAGTGATGCTGTAAACTGATCTTCAGTCATTGTGACTGTCAGGACTTCAAGTTTATGTAAAGGTCACATTGTTTGATTGTAGACAAATGACTCTGGGATTTCATGTCATCGTTCAGGGCTTACAAACCCATTTTGATTATTTAGCAAGGTTGTTCTGTGAAGGGAGAAACTATATGAAGTCAAGTAAGGGTCCAGAACAGCTCTTATATGCTTTTTCTATTACTTAAGAAATATCATTGATCATTGATAGTGCAGTGTATTTCCAGTGCTGATGCCCAGAACCTTGCAGTTGGGAACTATGCAGAACTTTGCATAATAATGTCATAGTATGATTTAATGAATTCTTAAATTGTATTTGTCCTAGGCATGGTTTTTCAAGTTGATACACAATGTGAGTACTGCGCATGAATAGACACTTTTCTTGAGTTTATAACTCAGGATTTTTGTGTGGTGGTTTTTTGGGGTTTTGTGGGGGTTTCTTTGTGGGTTTCTTGGTTGGTTGTTTTTTGGTTTTGCTTTTTTTTCCTTTTTACTGTATACAAAAGTGGCTTATTTATAATTACTAGTATCCTATCTTTTACAGCCTGGCAACCTCTGTATGATCCAACAAGAATTGCTTCCCCTAACATGGAAATAAAACTTCACAATTACAGAAGTTAGTTGTACAAATAAGTCACCTTTGCCTAAATCCTAAAATGTTCTCACATTCCCAACTATAGCTGTAGCCAGAGAAACTGTGTACCTACTTCCCTTTAGAGATGAGGGTCTTCCTTTTATTTGGACAAACGTTCAGTTAGTGCAAATTTGAATTGCTTCATTGCCTTCAGAAGGGTGATAGCAATTTATGCCAGCTCAGAATGTGGTGCTTAATCTTGGTACTGAGAGAGGAAGGTGAAAAAAAGAACACTCCATATCAACTTAAAAAAATAGCCTCCGGTCTTAAGACAAGATGATGGAAAATTTAATGCAAGTTATAAATAGGGCCATTAATTTGATATACAATGCTCTAGCAGTATACTCCATTAAGCATCCATATTTACTTAGCTGCTACCGTGCTACCAACACGACATAGCAAAGTTATTATGGGAAACCCTTCTGTCATATCATATTACTTTTGTGTCTCAGACTTGGTTAAAATCCACAGTTGTACAACAAAATTTCTCGATTTGCCATGTGCCCACCTATTATGATAACACCCTGTGTTAAAACAGGGATGAAGAAATACCTTATGGCTTATTCTGAACCTCCTTGTTCTATGCGACTTTAGACTTGATGCAAATTAAATTTTACTTTGATGTGAAAAACATGAAAATCTTGTGTGAAAAATGTGGAATTATTATTAACCTTTTTAAAATCAAAATTTTTTTTTAAAAAGGAAGAAAAAGAAAAAAAGAGAAAAAAGAAAAAAAATTAAAAGGTAGGGTTAGACGATTGCTTAATGAAGATAAATTTAGTTTCAGTCTCAGACAAGGGCCGAAGGTGGGAGTACCCTTCCCACTGTTGCAAACAAAAAGACAGACACCAAATATAGACTCACAAGGACTTCCAAGGTCAGTGAATTCAATTCTCATAAAAGCAGGTAATTATTTCATAGTGCCTTATGCATGTAATTCATAATGTCACATTACACTGCCTACAGATGGCCTGGAGGAGGGGTTTGTTCTCACTATTCTTCACTATTCTTTTGTGACTACAAACAACTCCTAACTAGTATCTTAAATATATCAATTTCAGTCTCTCCTAAAATTTCCAGGTCCTCAGAGTAATGCTACTTTCCTCTCAGTTCAGTAAACAGTGCACAAGGGTCTGTGTCAGGGAACATCAATGTGGAACTGTACACTGAGCACAGAGGTAATCCGATTAGATTCTGCAGTGGTCTCTTCTGGCCTTTTTTCATTTTTTCCATGGATCAGTTCAATAGCAGCAATTGTACAGAAAGTAGGCTTGAAATAGCACAAGGAGCCGTGATAACAACTTCACAGTTAACTTGCTCAATACCTTTCCCCCATCACAGTGATTTTTATAAACTGATGTTTGGTTTCTTGTCTTGTTGTGGGGGTGGAGATTTTTTGGTGTTTATTTTTGTGAGTTGGGGATGTTTGTAGGTTATTTGGCTTAGGTTTTTAAAATATTTTGATTTCTCTTGTTCAGCTTTCATCCATTAAGTTTCCATTTAAAAAAATACAACAAAAAACAGCCATTCCCCAGCTGAAGATGTGTCTTATGTCCCTAGGAAAGAAAGAATGAGTTGTCTGACGGGCAATATAAAATCTTGCTTTGATTCTTCTTGAGTCTTTTACTTTTATGTACATAAGTAAACTAGAGGGCTTCAGTAAATAATATACATAAAGAATTTCATTCACACGAACGTGTTTTTAATACTTAAAAAAATATGGATTAATTATGAACACTTCCAACAGATCTACAGGAAAGACCAAACCAGACTAGAATAGACTAGACTATTTCAGCTGAAAGGGAGTTCTAGCCATCATCTAGTCAAACTGCCTGACTAATTCAGGGCTGATCAAAAGTTAAAAGTGCTGTTAAAGGCATCATCCAAGTGTCTATTTAACTCTGACAGGCTTGTCACCTCTCCAGGAATCCTGTGGCAGGGTCTGACCACCCTCTAAGTACAGGAATGCTTCCTAATGTCCAATTTGAATTTCCACTGGTGACACTTTGAACCATTCCCATGTGTCTCATCACTGGATCCCAGAGAGGTAATCAGCACCTCTCTCTCCACTTCCCCTCTGCAGGAAACTAGAGGGAATAGCAAGATCTTAAGCACAGTTAAGAGCATGAGCATTTCCATATGTAGGATTTAGATGCATATAATTATCTTTCCATAGATGCAACTCTAATTCATCCAAAGACTGGAAAAGAACTGTGACTTGTTGCAACCTGTGGAATTAAAATGCTTTTGATAAAAGATTGGCATGTTCTGACTAGCAGTAGCCTTGTTTACAGTAGGAATCAAAACTCTGGGTATGATATCTATACCTCAGAAGAATAAATTGACTTGGTCCCAAGGAGAAATTTATTGAGTAAATACTTTACATTCAGTGCATCTTTGTGATACAATTGCAATCACATAATTATAGAATTTACCCTGAACATTTCTGTACCAAAAGCAACCTTTCTAGTCATTACATGGGATTGTGCCCATAACCACATGCAATACTTTCTGTACTGATACTTGTTGACAATAAGATCATGCTGTTGCAGACATCTGGAAATAACTGATGGAAAAATGACAGAAAAATTGATCATAGCTTGTCTCTTGAGGTGTCTGGGAGAAACTGCAGTTCCTTTGCTATACCTTTTCTCCTTTTTGCTTTCTTTTTGCAAGTCGTCCCAAATCACTAGTCAATGTCTCAGTCCTTACATGTTTCATCCAAGACAAATAGAAAGGGAGGAAAATAGCATTTCTTATACCAAATGGCCACTGAAAGATTTTTCAGTGAACCATCAAAACAGTTTACATCCACTGTTTCAGGAGACCATGATTTATGCAATGTTTCAAAACCTGTCTCCAGAAGTGTTGTTCTTCACACTCAGTATTCCTTAAGGATATAGTGAAGTCATTGAATTCCTTGCCAGACTTCAACCATAAGAAAAATGACACGTATTCTCTTTTAATTGCCTCTCTAATTTAGATATTCCAAACATTTAAAATCTCCTTATTCCTATGTAGAAGAAAGCATACAGACATGCAAAGATAAGCATATAATACCTGTATTCTTCCATCTATTCCACTAACAAGAAGAAATGGAAGTCAAAGTTACCAACTGTAAGGAGAAAAGGAATAATTTTTAAGTGATGCATGAAGCTTTGAGGTTTTTTGAATGCCTGTGGTAAATCCTAGAAGCTGTTCTTAAGAGAATCTCAGTCATCTAGAAATCACTCTGAACAAGCTGCTATTCTTTGAATGCTATCTCACTCTTTGGTGTGTAGTAATTGAACTAATAGAAAGTTTTATTCAATCTTAGAGAAACTTAACCCAGCTTGAAATTAGTTTCTGATCATAATTCCTGCTTGGAGAAATCAATACAAAGCTAGTAAGCATTGTGTCCATTCCACAAGTTTTTAAAATGCTGTATTCCTACTGTATAATAGCCTATTTCGTATCAATATAATCCGAGCTACAAAGAGTCAGCTAATTCCAGTTCAGATAATGAAGGTATGCTCTGAACACTTCAGAGCTATCAGTCAGACACAGTACGTTTGATACAGCTATGTTGCCAAGATCTTCTGAATGCTCAAGGGCCTAGAATACAGATGAAAGTTACAGAGCAAACAAATAAAAAATCAAAGCTAAAAGTGGGGACTGCAGTGGTAAATCAGATAGATGCCCTTTATCTCTGGAGATTAGCGCTCCAATTCGGCATCAGGATCCATAGTGAAAATAATTTTAATGGCTTCAATCTGATCCCCTGGGTGCAGTTTATCCACACTACAGATTTCACTATACCATTAAGAATGACATATATTTTTCTCCTAAAGAAAGATGTGGAACAGGAATAACAGGGGACACTTCACAGACCAGGATTGATGTATGTTGGCAAAGCAATGTGTGAAAACTGTGGGCCCATAATAGCCAGGGGATTAAGTACGGATTAAGGTGCAGTGAAAGGGGCTATTGAGAACTCTGAATGACCTCTATCTGCACAATACTGCTAATATTCAGGCCTTAGCTTCATGAACACCATTTTTATCAGTATAGTTATTAACTGCAAAATATTAATATATATCTGAAGATCAGGAGTCTGTAGTAGCTTATCTCTTACAAGGCTGGGTGCTGCAAACCATAAAAGAAGTAAACTTTTCACTTTTCCTGATCTAAAAGTGTAATAAAGAGTAGGTTGAATTTTAGAAACATTGCAATAATAGTAGTAAACTAATATGCTTGTAGAGTTTATTCAGTATTTTTTATGGAAGCCGTACAAAGTTGAGGCTCATAAACATGAATACTAGCTTGATTTATCTGAGGTAATAATCCAAACCATTTTTAGGGTTGTATTCTTGATCAGTGTTTTATGCATCACAGAGTGGGTTTGGAGTATATTTCTCCTTTGTCTTGTCTTGGCATTTAGCTCAAATCTAATCTCCTTGTACAGCTCTTTTACTCCCATGGGTTGTTTCTATTGTTCTTCACATAGTAATTCATGTAGCTGTCCTTTACAATCACATTAACTCTCACTTCATCTGGAAACTTCTAAATGATAGAGTTGATCCATTTTTGAATATAACTACAGGAATTCCCAGAGGCTGAGTATTTTAAAGCAGCTGCCTCCAAACTGGTACCTTGGATGTCACTGGTACTTTGTTGCCCGAGAGACTTCCAACACTGCATGCAGCTAAAAGGAATAAAAAAATTTATAAACTGTCAACAACAGCAACTTCACAATATTATCTGTGGTCTGTCAGTTACTCACTTTTCTGGCCCTTCTGTGACTAAAGGGTTTTTTGGAAGCTCCACGAAAGTTTTTCTAGTCAAAGCTGCAGCAGTGAAGCACCGAATGTCCCTCTCAAGTCCAGCAATGTGACTTACATCAGCTAGAAAATTATTCTTGGTGGAGCACTAAGGGAAACGGAGAACTATAGCAAGATCCCACTACTGTTCTGTCTCATCTCGAGTTTATATGCCACTTGGCTCAAAGAGGACCCTTAACTAGGTAAAAAGAACCTGCAAATACTTGCAGAAGCCTTAATTTTTCAGATTTCTTGAAATGAATAATATATCCTACATGAAGGAGAGTCCAGAAAAAAAACCACTGTTCTCATTTTCTACCAAAAAGCTTGAGAGGTCCTCTCCATGTGTAGGGAAAAACAGTTTTGGTATATTTTCTATTTTGCCATAAACTCAAGTTGAAATACTGACCTAGTAGAAAATAATCTAGTTCTAACCCTGGTCTCCATGGGGCCAAGAGTTGGTGCCCTGAAACCTGGAGCTGCTACATTGGAGCACTGGCTAAAGGTTAATTTGGGTGAAAGTTTTCTAAAATCTCACCCCATCCAACATTCTGAAGCATCACTAGCTTCAACTAGGGAAATATTCAAAGAATAATTCATGTTTACCTTTGATGGACAAACAGGAGATAAAAGTTAAAGGACTGTAGAGTATTTGGAAAGGAGAGAATCAGGGGAAGAGATGGAAGGAAGGATGGAAGAGGAAGAAGGGGGGTTATTGATTTCCAAGTCGAGAACATGCTGTACTTTGATCAATCTGGCCATGAGCAACAGAAGTTGAACTTTTCCCTGTCCTTCAACTTCTACACCCAGTGTCCTTCTACACCCAATGTGCTTTTAGAAAATAAAAGCAACTTACTTGAGGAAAGAAAAAGATTAATTGAACAAGTCTGTTAAAGGAATCAGTTTCTTTTTTATATGTTTTAAACCAAAATATTCTCCATAAGCCCTTCGGTACTCTGCAACAAACAACCGATAAAGAACAAAAAGCTTTTAAAATGAAATATTTTCCTTGGCAACAAGTTTTCACACAGAGCATGCTTCTGCTGAAATACCAGCTGTGAAATGTGTTCTGTGAAGTCAAGAGAAAGCCTTAATCTTCCGGTCTTTGGCATTTTACTTATGCATTCAGCATGTGTTATTATCATTCCTCTTGTTATTACAGAACATGGTTTTAAAACCAGCTTTGTATTTGTTCAATGACAATGGTTATGGACAAATTAGAGATTGAAAATGCATTTTTTGTCTTGTATTTGAAATTCCAAGACAATTTTTTAAGCAGTGAGAAATTTCAGATAGTACTTGGAAAAAAGCATAGAAAAACACACATACAGTAATAAAAGTACCATACTATTAGTAGATTGCTGCAAAATTCTCGTAATGTAACCGTAGCATAACATGAATTTTGCTCTAAGAATAAAATGCAGCAGAAAGCATAAAAGGGCAAATATGCAGATGCTCTTTTTGATAATTCTGGGCTAATGTGTGAAAACCTCTCATGAAAACCACAGGAAGCTTAAGGACTTGACAAAGGAAAATTTATAGATATTGACTGGCCTTGGTTTCATTCCATCTAGAAATTTAAGGTAAAATTTGTGACAATTTTAATCCTAAACCCAAATTCATCCTTATTGCAGATCTATGGATGCCAGGGATCTTTTCTTGGAAAATTAGATAACTAGGACGTTATTAATTTAATTCCACAGGGAATTTAATACTCGTGAGTATCAAGCTGCTTCCATCATTCTCCCATTAAGAAGTAAGAATTCAAAAAGGGTTTTTTCCACAATCAGTAAAATGCCTTACACTTGTCTGAAGCATCAAAATTAGAAACTGTCATGGAATGTTATTTCCTGTATGATGAAATGAAAATTTATCAGAATGGTTTATCTGTGAGAGAGCTCTTCTCTAACAATTGTAATAGAATGCAAAGTTGGTTTACTGTCCTGTGCATGGATATGGATTGGAACACTGTGCCACCTAACTGTGAGAAAGGATGTTTCCCAGTGTAACTGAAATTATATCCTTTAGGTGATTGCAGATAGCTCATAAGAAAATCTATTGTTGTAAGATTTCGAGCAACATTTTCAGTCTTATAGAATCTACTTATGCACAAATGCACTCCAGTCAGATACTGCCATACTACAGTGCTCATGTACACTCCTGCTCCTAAGCAATTACAATTTGTCCTTGAGATACTAGCTAAGCAGGATAACTGTATGTATAGGGGGTGATAAGCAATAAGACTATATTTCTCTGTACCACATACACGGAGAATTTTTTAAAAGGTCATTAAAATCTGTGAAGTAAAATTTGAAAGATCAGAATCCAGGAAAAAAAAAAGACTTATAATAAGTGAAAGCAAAATTAATGAGATTTTTTTTATTTTTCTACTGCATGCTTCTATAACTTTCCTGAAAAAAAAAAAAACCCAAAAGATCCCCACGAAACCTCAAATGGTATTACCCTGAATTAATAAGAGAAAATAAAACTACATAGTTTAGAATCTAGAGATTTATTTTCTAAAAATATATTCTGGCCAACATTATGGCCAGTTGCCTACAATAATGGAAATTTCTGTAACCAGAGTAATCTCTGCTGCTAAGGTTATTTGTCTTCACTGCTGCAATGTTTCATCAGAAATGATTTTATTATAGGAAAGTTTGAGGATGAATCCAGGTTTTTACACCCTCTTGGTCATTGATTCTGTGAGAAAAAATAACCCACTGAAGTTTACAATTGTTTTGCGTTCTCCAAGTTTGTTGTAGCTGTACGGACCTTTGACTCCACACCCAAACTTCAATGTATGTTGTAACATGCCTTGCATCTACCTGTAAGGATGTGTTTGTGCCTGTGCAGACATGACAATTAAATAACAGTACTCAAGGTGACATCCATTACTGCAGGTTTGCATCCCGGTCATGCACTTAATTGTACAGTGTCTGGAGGAGTAGCTGTTATTTTAGTTCTAATTAACTAATTCTCCTTCCCTCCTTATTGTCACAACAAATTGGTTACAGACCTTCTAAATAGTCTTTCTATAACAAAAGTAGCCAAATATGTGTGAAAATTTTGAGAGGGGAAGATGTCAAAATTATTTTAGAAAATGGGTTCAGTTTGTGTGAAGTTGTCCCATCTGCCAGCATTTTCACTCATTGCCTGTAACTGACTGACTCTGAGGTGGACAGGACAGGCAGATTAAGGAGGAGAGGTGAGTGCTGTTGTAG
>VWZT01009513.1:55470-152943 GCA_013397055.1 Pachycephala philippinensis
TAGCCAAAACACCTTTTATCAACAACTTTCCAGCTACTAGTGCAAAGCACAGCACTGTGAGGGCTCTATGGGAAAATGAACTCCAGCTCAGCCACACCCAATACAATCTCTACCCTTTATTCCATACTATTTTGCATCATAATCAAATTCCACATAATTTATATTTCTTCCAACTTCTCCATTGCATTATTTCTCGTTACTGAAATCCCTTCTTACCCACACATATAATTTAAACTACATCCTTAAACCATCTCTATACCAAACATACATTTTCATTAACTACATCCCCCATCCTTTCACAGATAGATATTATTTTCCCATTTCATGGGCTGTTGCCCTGGAACGTTCATGGGAGTGGTCCAATGTAGTCAATTTGCCAGGCCTCACCATATTGGAAACCCAGCCACCACCCTCTATTCCAAGATTTCACTTGTGTGGATGACTTGATGGCAGCACATGTTTCACATTTGTGGATAACCTGTGTGACAGCCTCTGTGGCCAGGCCCACACCTCGATCACAAGCCCAACTGTATATTGCATCCCTTCCATGATGTTTCATGGACCCATTGAGTATTTACACAGTTTAGTTTCAGGCAGGTAAATACAGACACTTATTTCAAGAGATTTATTTCCCTAGGTGTTCTATAATCAATGGACCTAAATAGATCAGATGCAGAAAGATTAACTTAGTAGCTAACATAGCACAGCTAGCTTTCACAGAGTGTTACTCAAGGTGGAGTTTGCTGCAGTCTCCTCTAGGTAAAATTCCTTGGTTTTGTATTGATCTCTCACAGTTTCTGTATTTTGTTATCCTTCTGGCTGTGTTACCCCTTCTTCAAAAAGTATGTGCTAGCCTACTGTAGCAGAAATGCTATTTGCATCCCTGATTGTATCATTTGTAAAAGCAGTCATTTTTCTTTTGAATGCTTTAAAAATTTAAAATGTGGTAGACTAAATGTAATATTCATAGGGAAAATGGAAATTTTAAAAGAATTTCTGGGTAGATGCCTGTGTATTGCCAACAAAAAGAAAGAAAATTATAGCACTAAAGAAAAAAAGAGAAATCACATCTGTGCAAGGACAATACTCTATCAAAGAAGAATAATTCACTTTGTCCTACCTTGGGGTTAAATGCTCACTGCTGCTTGGGAAATCTTGTGTTTCTTTTCTGCTGTGTATGTCTGTGAATGTTTTATGAACCTAACTGAGCTTAGGAATCAAGTTTCTTAGACAGACACAGTTTATTCAGAAGAATAAAGATACAGCAGAAAGTTATTGATTTTTGAGGACTCTACGCCTTGTGAAAAATTAACCAGACATTCCTACCAAATCAATTGTGTTACCCTTGCTGTTTCAGGACTCCTTCAGGACACCCACAGCGTATTTTCTGTGCAAAATTGTCTGTAGCATAATTTCTTTCATAAAAGCTGATTTCTGCTGTCTCATTTGTCCATGATCATATGTCCCAGTCTTTCTGACAAGCATGTCTCTGTATAGGAGTCCTGGTGTTCATGAGGAACAAAGAGGCTGAACTCCCATGTTTAACAAATTTAGAGGAGTGACAAATTCAAGAATCTTTGTCATAAGGATGAAGTCTTCTTTTACTGATGGAACTAAAAATGCAAATTTTATATTCTTCCACAATGCTTAAATGTTGTTTAAAAAGAAACAGTACTAGATTAATGTCCTTTCGGTCTCCACTCCCAAGGGTTTCTCTCTTGAAACCATCATTAAAGCTCACAGGTAGAAGTACTAAATCTTGGTAAGATTTCCTGTATCCAAAGCAGAAACTTGCTGCAGTTGCCCATACACTAAAGAAATTTTATTTAGCAAGTGACAGGTATACAGCTTTCAGTCAGGACATTTGGTTTATAGACCATAAGCAATTATTTCTTTGCTCCTCATGAACATTGTTTTGTAGCTGGTCTCCTGTTTCAAAGTTTTTTTTCTTAAATTGCTTCTATTTTATTTTCCATCACAGTAATTCACTGCTAGCTTTCTCGAACTTGAGAAAGCTTGGGTGGTTTTGGTTTTGAGATAATTTCATCAAGTTGACAAGAGTAAATTTTCCATTAAAAGACTCTGCTAACCTTCCTATGTGTTTAATACCTTTTGTAACTGTGCAGCAAGGGTTGTATACATCCTCATTTCTCACGTTTCTAAGACTAGTGATGCTTCCTGTTTGAAAATATATATTGAATAGACACTCTGTAATGAAAAATTAATAGAATTATTAGCAGCTATCCGTGATGTAACACTGACCAGGAAAAACCCATTTTATTTTGCAGTTAGATTTTTCAGTTCTATTTGCTAATCCTGAATGGATTTGCTTCTATATACTAGCCACTACTGTAGTGCACACACCTGAGCACATGATGAGGACTGGTTCCCCTACAAGTCCGGTATAACACAATGTAAACGATCAGAACCTACCTTCTGCAGGAGTCTGTGGGACTTAGCCTGGGTAAAAATGAGCCTTTGTGGCGATTCTGTGGTACATGACACAAGCAGGAACACATGCAACCAGTAAAGAGACTTGAACTCTTGTCAAAACAGGCTTTCCTGCACTTTTTAGGAAGGTTTATGAGCCAAAAAAAATTACAGCTTCTTACACTATGAATGATAAACCTCTAAAGATGATCAGGTTTGTTTTGATAGCTGATAGAAGTTCCCAGGGGAAGATCCAAATTTATGATAAGAGAAGTCCAGGCTGACACATTTTTATCCCAAGTGACTTCTTCGGTGCTTGAATTTTTTTACAGAAATTTCTGTAAGGTGTCAGTGTACAAGTTCTGCTGTTTGAACTAAACTGCTTATTTTGTTAAACACCTGTTTTCACAAAAATGATGAATGTTTTTCCATCTCTGTAATTTACTTTGTAGTTTAAATGGTTTTAAAGAGCTGAACCATTCTGCTCACAAATATCCAAGTATTCCTGTTAGACATAATTTTTAAAGTGTTTTGGAATCAATCTGGATGAAAGTGGCTCTGTAAATGGAAATTTTTGTAATTATAAACAATGAGATTTTAAATCTAAACAATATTTTGTTGTGTTTGATGAGTCCCTAAACTACAAAAAATAAATTCCTTTGTGAAATAGGAGTCTTGGTGAGAAAAGGCCAGAAAGATCCAGGAGAGTGCAGCTGAACTGTAAGGTCAAATTTTCCTGGACTGCTAGGTTGTATGCCAGGACTTGAGAAATTGTCTCAATACGTCTGGAGTACGTTTACTGAATATACATAATGTATGCATATGTGTACATTTGTATTCTCTTTATATTTATATGGACTACTAACAGACACAGGTGAGAAACTTCAAAATAGATATAAAAAGAGCAGATGAGATATTCTCATTGATGGTTTATACCAGGAATATAAAATTGAAAATGTCATAGTTCAGAAGCAATTTCATAGCCTTCACAATAAAAAAACAACCATGAATAAATAGACATGAAAGTTTAAATTGGAGCATGTCTTCTCTTCAAACGGAATCAGAGATCTCAGGTAAGGAAAACAAAGGTTTTAATAGGAACTGTTCTGAAATGCAGTTACTGAGAGGTTTTAATGACTTGTGTTTGGGGGTTCTCTTACATTTGTTTCACTGCAAAACTGTAATTGAATTTTAAAGTTTAAATCCAGCTGGTGTTTCATCTTAAATTTAGTTTAACTCTTTCTTGAAATTGCCCCAGGGTGTACAGAATTTGAGCTGTTCAGAGCAGATAAGGAAGATCAATTCAATATCAGCTTTTCCAGGTTCCCTGCCATAATATTCACACATAATCTGTTGAAAGTGTGGATCTTTCTTTGGTAGAGTTTCTACAACCATTGAAACATAAAGACTTAAATAATAATAGTAGTAGTAATAATAATATTGGTAATAGTAACAACAACAGCAATAATAATAGAAATAATAATATTCAGTAGAGTAATTATTTAGTCATAAGCATTTGAAATATCAAAGGTTCTCATATTCCAGATCATAGGGAAATATATATTACAAAACCAAGTTTGAACTAAGTACTCACAGTATTCTATCAGGAATGACTTTTTCTAGGTTTTGCATATTGTCTTTTAAATAAGAAAGGTTATGACATGATCAGCTTAGACAGACAAAAGATACTTATTTTAATTAGCTGATGGGTTAAAAAATCTGAGTGATATCATGTTTTCCACAGAGTCAGTCTTGACACATCTTCATCCTGTTCTCTGCCATTTGCTAAATGATACTTCCCAAGCAGCAGTCCCTGTGGAGCCACACTGAATACAGCCAGAAATACAGGAGCACAGTGACATTTTCTTGTACATTTTAACTTAATTTGTTGATGCTAAGGAATTCATAAGAAATTTGAAAATTCAATGTATAAAATTAAAAGGAGCAACTGGGAAGTAGAAGGCAAAAAACTTTAAAAAGCTATGAACTACAGAAAGCTGATTTAAAAATTAAAAACACTAAATACATTGCTGATAATTAACCACAAATAAAAGTTTTCTTTAAAGAAGAATGGATAAATAATAATCCTGCGTTTTTGTAGGTGTACTAAATGGAAATAGTACATTTGTTAAAAACTGATGCAGAGCTGGCAGATGTATTGGATAAACACATCTGCACCACATGGAAAAAAACAGTATGTTTTATTTAAACTTAAGAGGATGATGAACTATACTCCAGCCTACTAGAAACTGAAGAGGTTTTAACAGCTGCTAAGCATAAACATGAGACCCAAATTTAAAATATCTGAATCATGTTAATTTTTAATAATCTTCAGGTATTTGGAATATTCCAGAATAAAAGAACAATGTGATGGATGCGACAGACTGCAGAAAGGGCAGGCAGGATAACCAGGGTATTAACAGGCTGCTTAGTCTGATACCCATCTGGATGAAATAATAGAAGAGGCAATATAATAACCAGTTAATAAAGAATGAGAGAATATAAGTATAATTAATACTAGTCAAAATGACGTTATGAAAATAAAGCTTGTCAGACAAACCTGATTTATTTATTTAATGGGTTTACATATTTAGCAGATAAAGATTGCTGCAGACTGAATATGTTTAGATTTCTCTAAAACTTTTTACTTTAATCATCTGACATTCAGATTTTTAAAAATTACCTTTAGACTCAATCAAAATAAAGCACATGCCAAACATAATAAAAATTGATGGATCTCCAAAGTAGCTGTCAGTGAAGACTCATCGCTGAATGAGAGTGTTTTCAGAGGAGCTGATATTCAATCTGACACTATTCGATTTTTTTCTTTTTTTTTTTAAATCCAGGATCTAGGAATAAATATTAAATTGCTGCTGAAAAAAAAAAAAGTACATAAGAGGCAAGAAGAATTGCAAATAACTAGAGAGGCATATCACTGAGCAGCCTGGGGTTATTAGAATGGCAAAGCTATGCATCTCTACCAAGGGATTCACGCCACTGCCCCATTCTGTAGTGCTACATAAAGGTGGTCTGGAAAGCCCTGATGCCAAAAGACTATGCAGGCAGTAATGAAAAATCAGCTCAAAGTGAAATGGTGCTATGGCTAAAAAGCATCTGAAATTCTCATACAGAAAAGCAAGGAGTTGGTGAATTAATCAGAGCTAGCATGTTCAGAAGAATTTTCTTGTCAGTGTTTTTTATCACCTACTCAAAAGTGGAAGAACAAGTGCAGGAGTTACAAAATTATTCTGTGGACTACAAGAGTAGCAACTAAATGTGTATACATTCTCAAAAACAATTAGAAGAGAGAACTTCTTGGCAATGAAAATGTACCTTCAGCAAGAGAGCAAAGAAGCAGTGATTATAAAATCAGAAAAATTCAGACAACCAAAGACAGATTTAACCGTTTGTTCTGAAAAAAGACTTGTCACTCCAAGATTTGTTTCAAAACTGGCAGGATTTATAAGAAGTCATAGGTTTTATTATTAGACACCAAATCTATTAGAAAAAGCAGGCAAATATTGGCTTATCAAACACAAATGTGATTAAAAAAAAACCAAAAAAACATTTTGCAGGAACTACCGTGGCTTTTTCAGTTGTTATTTCATAATTATTAAGGAAAGATGGCTGTATTCACACCTGGATTTTTCCAGGGGAATCTGACCGAATCCTTTATATAAAAATGCATCTATTAACTTCCTGGAGTCTGTATTTCATCTCACTCTGTACCTCTGCAGTTACCTGGTCAATTGATGCATTCTTGTTCACAACAAGACTTTTTTAAAATTTATCCTGATACATCTTAGCACTATGTCTATTCTTTTTGCCAAGTCAGAGCATGTTGTTGAAGTCATGTTACATGTTAATGCATGCTGTTCAATTGCTATCTAACTTTGGATAAGCAAACCTAAATCCTTCAAAATTACTCAGGTATGCACCCCTATTATTAGCCTCTAATGTTTAATATGGAAATATCTTTTGTATTAGCCTTTGAATAAACAGTTTGATAAATTAGGGTAAAAGTACTTTCCTTCAGAAAAAAGAAAATCATAGTAAAGTCTGCCTTGAAGTTTTGTACTAAGAGAAACCACTTATACCTACAAAGAAGGCTTTAAACTCAACGTATTTAAAAATAGATATTATTTTGTCTTTTTGCCCTAGTTTGAATTTTCCTTGCAATGCAGTTTCAGATAACAGTCTGCCATAGTCCAAATTTCATCACCGAAAGTACAGAAGAAAATAAAAGGCATCTCAATGAATGGAAAATACAACTCAAACTTTATTTCTTCCTCAAACATGAATGTGAAAGTGAATGAGTTACTGTGTATGAAGAATAAGCCCCTCACCACATGTCCATCAAGAGGAAAATATTGACTCATAAATTCTAAACATTTTGTTCTAAATAGTTCTACTTTATAAATTTTCATCACTTCCAAAAGTAAGTAATATCCTTATAGGTTCTGAAGAGACTTATCGAGTTGGAGGCAAATAACAGCTGGGACACAGCCTCTAGATATCTTTGCTTGCAAGGTGTCATAATTCAGAGATATTTGATCAATTCCAGGAGGAGATGTAGAATCACGTAAGAGAGGTGCAGGACATGCTTGTGTGTGCTGGACTGTTATAAATTCTTTAGGCATGTTTTGTGGCCAATAGTGGAGAAGAGAATTTCGCATGTCTGTATGTAAATACAGATCCATTTTTCTTTTCCCTCACCTTTTCCTTCTGCAGCTCTTTCATTCTAACCCTGCAGTTGTTCATCATGCTGTCCTGAGACAATTGGTCTTCTGTGCTTATTCTGCAATGGTTTCTGGGCATGTGTTCTACGAAGGCCTGAAAGGCATTTATGCCAGCAGTTTCTCGCTCTGTTTTCTTTGGAAAATGGTCTTTCTGACATTTACCTTACAACTTCAGTGTGTCTCTGTGGCCTAAGTTTGGTGTGCAGATGATTTCTGACACCCTGATACCCTACTTGGCATGAAAAGTACTTTGGTGCCTAAGGTTCCTGTGAAAGCCTGAAAGCCTACACTGATGGTCTAGATATGAACCTGCAAACCAGAAGCCAAAATCAGTCCAGGATGAATGGCAGCATAGCTTCCAACATGGAGAACCTGCAAGGGAGAACTGGAGGTTATTTCCCTAACAGCACTGCAGTTACAGGCAGGGACCAAGCCAATGCCGAACATTAGCTCCAAATGTGTGAAAAGCCTCAAGTAAAAGTGTAGTCAGGAGAATACAATAATATGGTTCCTTAGTTCCCAGAACAGTTAGAATCTGCTTTGGTAGACAAAGGAGCTATCCCAGAGCCTGCTGAGTGGTGCCTGCAAGGCACAACTCTTTGCTCCAAGAACCTGAGGCACAGACTCTGTTTTCCCTAACATTAGACATTTAGGCTCCTTTTATAATCAATGAAGAGAAATGGACCTGTCTGGAGAGTGAATCATCTGATTTATTTTAAACATCAGGCTTACAACAGAAAAATGTGACCTAGAAGTATCTGCTTATTTCAACTGACTGGAGCAAGACTACATGAGTAATGCAGACAAAAAATGCCTACATTTGGAGAGATAAATCTGAAGACACTTGAGGAAGTTAGTAGCTGCTAGGTTAAGACTGAACTGAAGAATAATTTGAATCCAGGCTTAAGAACCCAAATTTTAGCCACATGCCATTAAACATGGCCAATTCCTTTATTGCTTCTGCGTTCCAGGTGACCTTACCACTCTCTAAGTTTAGACAATGAGCTGAATGTTTTGGAAGGAAAGATGCTCATTGCTGTTTGGAGTGGGCAACTTTATCAAACCCCTTTGTTTACTTATGATGTTTCCTTCTCTTACCCATATCCTTCAAAATAATTAAATATCTAATTCATGTGGTCTTAGCCCTGCTAGCAGGTCTCTCAAATGCATAGAGACAGGCCCATACATACCTCAAGTACTGTGTCCAGTTCAGACCCCTCAGTTCAGGAAGACATTACCATGCTGGAATGTGTCAAGGAAAGGGCAATGAAGCTGATGAAGGGTCTGGGGCACAAGTCCTGGGAGGAGCATCGGAGGGAGCTTGGGCAGTTTAGTCTGGAGACTCCCCTCAGGGAGGACCTTATCACTCTCTTCTCCCAGGGAACTAGCAACAGGGCAAGAGAACATGGTCTTATGCTTGGCAGGGGAGGTTTAGGTTGCCCATCAGGAGGATTTTCCTCATAGAAAGAGTGATTGGATGTTGGAATGTGCTGCCCTGGGAGCTGGTGGAATCACTGGAGGTGTTTAAGGAAAGACTGGACATGGCACTCTGTGCCATGGTCTAGTTGACTTGGTGGTGTTCAGTCATAGGCTGGGCTTGATGATCTCAGAGGTCTTTTCCAACCTAGTTGATTCTGTGATACTGTGATATTATCTCAGGATTTTATTGGATCTGTTAGTTGGTACCTCATATCTCAATCTGAACTTATTTTGAGAGCACATATTTTTGTGGGGAGGGTTGGTTGGTTGGTTGGTTGGTTGGTTGGTTGGTTGGTTGGTTGGTTGGTTGGTTTCTTCTGTTCATCAAAGCAGCTCATTTAAAAGGAAATGGAATTTTTTTACAAAAAAACTCATGACTCAATCATAAGTTTCATAGCATAAATTAGAGCTCACCATAATGCAATTATACAAAGTATTCCTGTAGGACAATCTCTATGAATAAACATGAAAGGACACAATCATAAACATATGGACTAAGTTTTGGAATAAAAAAATATGTTAAGTTCTAGCATTCCCAGACTGCTATCTCTTGTCTCCAAATTTTCTGAATTACAGCACAATCTTCACTTTATGGTACTTGCTTTCTCATTATGTATTAATCCTATTTAGTTTATAAATCTTTGTAAAGGAAAAGAATATTTAAATGGGAAGACCTTTAGATTTTAAATCGTTGCAGTTGGAAGAAGAATTAAAAGGTTTTTAATGGTAGAAAACAGAGAAGTGTTAGTCCAGCATCTATGTATCAGAGTAATAGTGAAAAGAAAAAAAATACACCAAGTCTATACGATAGAAGTAATTAAAAAAAAAAAACAAACCTATTTAAATATGTGATGTTTTTAACATGTGTCTCTACTGCTTTCCAACCATCTTTGAGCGCACAGCTCAGAGTGAGCTGCAATTCATCATTAATCTTATATGTAGGTAACTTGTGATAAGCTTTGACAAATCTCATCTAAATGTAAAACATTATTGCCATTCTTATCCCACAATAAACCTCTATTCCAGAGTTTCTTACAAGTCTGCTTTAACAGCATTTAAAGAAAACATGTCTGTATCGCATAGAGACCAAAAGTTATTTTCTACGGCCAATGAAAAAAAGAACCCTTAAAAAACGTCCTGTTGTCATATGTGTACACATGCATTCACAAAGCCAGGCTCACATACAATAGTAAAAAAGGCCATGAATGACTTAAAATTAAGGCATAGAACTTGAAATGCAAAATGGAGCTGTGTGCAGCTAAGGAGAAACAATGTGCTATCAGTACTGGTAAAATAAATGCTGTTGCATGAATTATGTATTACCAATGGATTGTAAATAACAAAGGTATAATAGTTCCTGGATATATTTAAAGGAGAAAGCAAAGCTATGCATTAAAAAATAGCTTTTTGTAATTACATATTCTTTGAAAGTCTGGGTTTAGATTGTATGAATGTTAATTAATACATAAAGTAGCATTTTTCAGTCTGCCATCTATTTCCACAAACATTTCTATCACGTAATTAAGACAATCAAGGGAGACTGCATTAAAAATTATAAACATAAATGCATTAATAAATGGAACACAATCTACTTGTTCAATGGCAGTAGGTATAATCCTTTCCATTTCTGTAACTCTTCCATCTTGAAATGCTCTATTTACCAACTCTGGAATCACCTCAGCATTTAGACCCGTATTTTACTTGAAGCCTTAGGCCAATAGTACTACATATCTCTAGGTTTTTAGCTGGAAGAAGGATAGAGTAATTGTCATCTTGGAGTAACAAACTGGCACACCTGACGCGGGTGATGTTCAGTTTTGCTTCATGGCAATAATGATGATTGCAGTGGAGATTTGGTTCAGTTAAGTCATTCTTGACTAGAATTGGATTAAAAAGAGAATGATAGTAACACAAGTGAAACACTGGTACTTTTGAGGTGTCCCAGAAAGAAGTAAAAACCATGCAGTGCTGTCCAATACACTAAATAGACCAAGAAAATGTGTAACTGACATGAGGAAACTGTTTTAACTCCCATTTCTTCTTGGGGTTTAGGCATCTGACTCAGAGGTTCTCAAAGGAGTCACTCTCTTCAAAAGACTCACAACACGAAACACTATCCTGGCCTTTAGCATTTCAATTTCTATTTCACAACAACTTGCCTAGAGGAAACAGTGCTCAGTCTAGAAATGAGTGACCCAGATTAACTACTCTCTCAGGATCCAAGATGCCCCTATTTTAAATTCATATCCATGCACTCTTCCCACTTTACTTAACTTCTCTACAACCAGACCACAAGCAGTATTGAGTAGTGGGTATCTGCAGCCTGCCTTCTTAATAGCAGCTCTTAAAATCAGTGAAAATATTAAATTCAACCAGTCTAAAATATAGGCAGAGGAAACAATAATGCCTGTGTCCTTTGGGTTAGGATGCTTCTCTGAAAGTGAAAATTATGAACAGTCATTGGATAAAACACAAATGCATTGCAAATTATTATCATAGTCTTTATAGCGCTGTCTTGATTTTTTTTTTCCCCTGTAAAACACTGCTTCTTTATCTGGTATGAAACGCCTTAGCTTTTCTTGAGTGCAGCTCTTGTTTGGTATTTCAATCCCCTGTCAGAAGAATGAAGGCAGATAATATCCTGTGGTATATCTCACAGAGTAGGTGTTTAGTTGCCCAAATCTCCCTGTGAGGACAAAAAGTTATTTGCATGAGTTGATTCACCAAACAAATAGGGAAGTATCTATGGAATTCAGCTTCAGTTGAACCTATAGTCACTATAGTGGGAGATTTGGAGAGCAATCTGCACCTTCAGTTCTTGATGCTTTTTTAGACCAACCCCTATCCCACTTGCCAGTTCAGAAAATATATGTTCGCATGAACAATACATCCATCATGAATTAACCCATACAATAAGAAAGCACACAATACTCCAAAACATCACCTGTCATTGTCTGCTGCTGTAGAGAAGCTACTGCAGCAAGTTCTGTATTCCCTGCAGTACCTGGAAGCTTAGCAGTTATGAAAAGGTCAGCAGCAAACTCCTGAAAGGATTTTGTTTACAGCTGCGTATATACCCTATGGGGATTTTATTTTGATAGGTCTGTAAGTAAATTAAATGGTCTATTTACATATTGTTACAAAGTGTAAACCTTTTATAGTGTTTAATAAAGATTTACGCTATACCATAAACTTGATATATACCCCGTGCTTGTATAATTGAGACATGCTAGAGAAACTGCACTCATGATATCAATTTCTTTCATTATTTATGATTTTGAGTAACACCATTAGGAACGAACATATGTTGTTGTAAAACATTTGGTAATATTCTACCCTCCCTCACAGTTCTAGACCTAAACCTCATTGAAATTCACTTATTCCATCACTCATGATATTTGTGGAGGCAAACACAGGGAGAGGGGTGTATTCACCTGAGAAACCTCTAACCTGAGGAAATGCACTGGAGTTTTATTACCTTTGTTAGGGTTTATTATTTATCATGGCAGCAACATTGGTTTCTGAAGAAGCAATTACAATGACAAAATTACATTACAGCAAGAGCTTACAATTGCAGCTGCAAATTAACCATGTAAGAAGAAATATCAAAACTGGGAAGAAGTGCAGACCGTTGTTCATGTTCATTTCATGCTCAATTCATTAAGGCTGTATACCTCGACCCAGAACAGCTGGATCACAAACATCCAGAAGCAGAAATGCCAAAATCAGATAATTATATGCCCATACATAGATTTATTACTTGTATCTGTGATAAACATAGTTCTTCTCTGGGAAAAGAGGAAAAAAAATCACTGTAAATACAAATAATATCAGAAGAGAAAGTGGTCCCAAAAACCAAAAAAAAAATTAGCAGAACAGGAGAGAAATACTTTGGCAGTACATTAATGTCAGTGACCAGAAAATTTTTTTTTAAAAAAGCCCAAGCAACATTCAACAGAAAAACTATATATGAAACTATTGGTGAGACCACTACGTCCAACTATTAAACTAGCTTTTACCAGTCTATATTTATAACATAAGTGGAGTTAAAGTATGAACGCTTCATGGATGTAGACTTACAGCAAAACTTAATGCCTAGGTTTAGAGCAAGGCAGGCAGAGATTACAAAATTTTGAGCAGTCTTTCAACGGGTTTTTAGTCCTTGTGAACAGAAGGTCTCTTGACTTCCTTGTGCTTGGTCTTCAGATCTCTAATATGGTGGCAATGGCATATTTCTTATTACTTGCTGAATGACACTGGATTTATTGAGAGGTACTCAGCGTGATTTGTGCTATAAAGATGTCAAACAAACCAAGACTATGATTCAGACTCAAAATTACATATTTAACTTTCCAAAATAATACTAGATTTCTTCTGTTAAATAAAGTTGTCACAAACACCTGCTAAGCCTTTATTTTTACAGAATTGAAGAAAAAATCTCTACTCCTACCTTCTGTTGATATATTTCTGTTATGTCTTGAAAAGTGCTTCATGCACCTAAGTGCAGCTGTGTGTGCTGTAAAATGAGTTAAAATGGGCTGCTTGTGTTGGCTGAGATATATAATATAATGAGATTGGGTCCTCCTACACTTCTGAGTAGAAAGAAAACCTCATTTAGGTTTTGTTTGTATAAGATCTTTCTGAATACATAAGCTGTTTGTTTTTTACAAATCCAAAACTGTGGATCTAAGCTACCTAAACTAAGTGTCTCTGATTAGAAACATAAAGAAAATCTAATCTCTTTGTATTTCTAAAGCATTCATTACTCTCATATCAAGGCTGCATCTGGGCGATAAGAGAATTAATTTTATATTTCACAAAGTATATAAAGGCTTTTTTTATATTCTCTTTGAAGTTTTCTGAAACAAATTAAAATAAAATCCTGTGTTAAAAAAGAAGAAGTGAAGAGGTCAGTTCTGTTCCATTCCAAATTACTATTGTTACCACCTGCTGAACTGCTGCTGTTTATAGAGCTACCCTAACTGCCCCAACTGTGGTTTCAATTACTTTGTATGTTATAAATGTCAAGGGAAAGCGAAAGGGACATGCATTTTTTAACAAATGACTCTGTGTCTCCTTACTAATGTCATTTTTTAATTCAACATTTGAGAACATTCATTGAACTTATGAAATTCTCCAAAAGGGATGCTTATGAGCTTTCAGGTTTCATCTGCATTCCTACTTTTACAAACCTCTATAAATGCCATGTCATCTATACATGTAGAAGTGAGAAGTGAATTGAATTAATTAACTGTTAATATTTAGGTGGTCATTGACACCTGATGAAGGTAATATGGCCATATTTTATGGGAGAAAAAATTCCTTAAATGCCTGACTGCTTTTCAGGAACTAAAGTGATGAAGCTATTAGTTGGCACCACACTTCTCATTCCTTGTGGAGAATGAAATAGGAAATTTTGAAGGACAAATTGCTTTCAGAGTTAGAAGCCATCAAACCTAAAAGAAACACATAGTGTTGGTGGTGAATGATTCATAAGTGTTTGTTGGACACCATGTCTTCTTATTCCTTTATTTCTCTTTCTCTTTTAATGTTTTATTGCAATCTTGCCTTTTCTTCCAGGAGTTTGGTTGGCACCCTTTCTCACCCTTGCTGTGAATGAACACAGGAGACATGTTGAGATTCCTATGAGTCTGGGACTAACAGTGAACCTAACGAAAAATAAAACATATAAAATATTAATTGTTTTTATTTTTTGATTCACAATAGAATTGTGGTTAAAAAACCCTCAGTTATTAACTGGTCATATCATTACTTTAAAAACTCATTAAATTCTAAATCAATTCTGCTTTTATCTAGACTTTATTTAGACAGGGAACAATTATCATGAACAAGGGTGAGGGAAGAATATGTTTGAACCTTAAAATCCACAAATAATTCCTTTTTTAGTGGAAATGTATTTGAAGATGAGGTTAAATTTGGACTGCTGTAACATTTTAAAAAGCTATATTCTTATTTTGTTATTGCAAGTTACACCTGGCTAGAGTCCTGAAACTGCTGAAAAATCCAAGTTTCAGGTTCAATAAAAATTATGTCCTGTTTATAGTTATTACTAGTTTTAGCCTACCTATTACACAAAAAATATACTGAAAGACCAAATGAAAAATAAATTATTCAAAATGAGTGGTTCCACATGTTTTTATTTGCTCAACCAATGCCTGCCCTTTTTTTCTCTCTTTATTCAACATTTCCAGAGCAATTTGCAGATTAGAAATATTTTTTCCTTATCTGAGCAAATGTATAAACTCCTGAAACAACCCTCCAGATGGGAAACTCTTTCCATGTTCACAACACTGAAGTCAGCAAAATTATGGTTGTCTGCCTGGTACAAAAGTTCATGAAGATGTACTAGTGAATAAGGTAGCAGAAGATCTTCATCTTCATTTTACAATGATCTGCACAGTTACAAATGCCCAAGAATTGATGTTTTGATTTGAAAAGAGCCCTTAAAGATTAGGGAATTGTTTCTGAAGCATCCTCCAATGAGTAATGTGAGTGGACTTAAAGCAGATGCTCTTCATGGTGAAATTGTCAGCCTTTGACATAGATCTACTTTGTAATTATGAAGGGATTAAGGAAATGGTTGTCCTTTAAAATAAATGAAAAAGGGAAAAAAAAGGTTTTATCAATTTTAGAGTCTCAATCTCTCATTAGAAGAATGCATTAACCTAGAAAATTCACCTGAAATCATAGCAAGGCCTACAGTAAAACAACTCTAAGACTACTACACACTTTTTTCCTCCAAGGAATGTTTGTCTCATGATAACTCAAACAGGAAAATCTGTGCCACTTGTTTTATTAAGACCACAGCCATGACAATTTGATGAACATCTGTATGTTTTACAATTATTTCTGAGAAGATTAAGGGTTGTTCCAGTGTTTCTCCCTTTTGTCCTCTCTTCTTTTACCCCTGCAGCCCTTGCTAGCTATCCATTGCTTCCCAACATACCAGCCACCATGCCCAAGCCTAGGTTCTGTCCATCTCAACACATTTTTATCTCCCCCTTCCTCATGTTTCAATCTCTTCATGCCAAAAAGCAGTTTCCTCTCTTAAGCATCTGCTGCCAGCAGTAGGTTGAAGAGTGTAGAAGAAACAATCTCTTATTGCCCCCTGACAATTCTGGCAGAACCAGACTGAGGGAGACTCAAGTCTCCTGCTTTCTGCCTTGGGATGGAGATTACAAAGTCCTGCTGACAGGTTGTCACACAGGAGCTGTGCAGGACTGGAGGGCGCTTGGTGATGGTGTCTCTGCACAGAATAAATCTTCAAGGCTGATGTGGTCCCGCTGAGTGTTTGCTAACTTCACATTTAAAGGTTTCTTCTGGTCATACAGTTTATACAGGAGAAAATCCACCAGCATTACGTCTATCAAACGGTACTTTGGATACTACTATCCATGGTAAACAAAAGAGTTTTCCAAAGATCGTAAAGGTATTTTCTCCCACTCCAATATAATTCTACCTGCTCTGCCAGAGACATTTTCACTCCTAAGTTCAACAGTTCAAAACAAAAAGAGGTGTTACGATGAAAAATGTAATATCCTATCATCCTGGTTTTTTATAGCCCAGCCTACCATGATTTTTTTTCTAGTTTGAGGGCTGACCCCTTCCTTTTGTTTATAAAGTCCTATAAAGTCACACATTTAAGAATATTGTACATGTCCTTGTGGCTTACTATTCAAAACAAATAACGGAAAAGATGACAGTAATCCTGGCTGCTTTAAAAGTTGCATTTTTATGTAAATATTTTTTATTGGTTTATATATAAAATATACATCTTATATAAGCTTGATATAGCTTCTGAATCACCCCAGCTGAATATTATATGAAATTTTCAGAAGAACAAAGCCTCCTCTGAGACTCTATTACTTCACAACTTCAGCTGCATTGACAACACTTGGGAAGAAACACTGCCCTGAAAGTTCAGCTCTCATTAAACAAGCAGGAACTGAACATGCTTTTCTGAAGAGAGAAGTTGACCTTTGTTTTCCCAACAATTTGACTCTCATGTCAAATGAATACTAGAGCAGACGCATTTTAAATAAACACACTTATAAACATATAGCATATCGGTAATGATATACTGACACCTTTGAAACAGCTCTTGCTCTAAATTTCAGCTTCACTTTCTTAACTTGCCTGAGTTATTTTCTATTACTTTAGCTTTATTTCTACACACAGGTTTGTAGATTTTGCATGGATATTAGCTAATGAGTTACTCACACAGTTCATTTTTAACTTGTTTTATTTAGTTGAAAAGGTACCATTTGTCAAAGGAAAGCAACATTAAACAACTGCACAACAATGAAATGCTAACTCACTGGAAATGAGCGTGTCTCCAGGTGAAGAAGCAAAGAAGAAATTTATGTCAAGATCCCTACACAGAAATCCTCTAATGTCCCTCACTGACTGCAGAAATAGCTCATTCTTCTTCAAAGATGACACTTTCTGCTTCTACACAGCCCTTTTTATTGCAAATGGAGCACAAGCTTAAATCTCTCACAAAGGGCAGAAGCCACAATAGGTCCTTAGGAAATAAGCTTTATTCTATGCAATGGGAGAAGGAGTGGAATAGGAACAGCTTGATCTGGGAAAAACAGATTTAGACAAAATATCATTGAAATTCTTTTATGGAAATTGGATTAAAAATTTCTTGACAGAGAGACTATTTTCTGCCTAACACAATATGATAAGGGTTTTAACCCAAAGGGAGAATGGCATCAGCTCCTATCTGTTGTCATTTAGTGTGGGGAAGACACCTGAAGGACAGCGGAGGTCTGATACTGAGGGGGGAAGGTAGAGAGCTGTAATCCTGGTAAAGCAGAGAATCAGGTATCTGACAATGAAGTCCAGACATAAAAATATCAAGTGACAGTTGACTTCGGCTTCAAGTCTGGTTTGTCTGTTCCTGGTGCAACTGCCTTGCTCTGGCACAAGTCCTTCTTCCACTTCACAAAGTCTGCTTCACAGTAACACTTTTCTCTTCTGTACAAGGATGTTCACCTGGAGCTCCTAGGACTCGTTATATGTATTCATTAAGCCCTACTGAGCCTTTGATGAACTAAATAATAATCCTTTTTGACAGGCAGATAAACCAGGCTGTAGGGCACTGGTGACTGCCTGTGGTTTCCAAACAAGTCACTGCCAAACATTACACTCAATTTCAGATGCATTCATTCAATGCATCAACCATCAGTTAGCAATTGTTTCATACTTTCCCAAAGTTTAGTGTGGAAATAGAAAGATCCTATTATGCCAGGTGATCTGTATCAATTCACTTGTCTTTGACATCAAAATGCTACAGCAAAAGTCCCTTTAAAAATGAAAGCTTAACAGAAGCATGGCCAACAGGTTTTGCTCTTACAACAGCTTTTTTACTTGCTATCACAGACAATGATGCACATATTAAAAGGAGATTAAAAAAATGACTGCAGTGTTTTCATTGTGGACAACACATCAGTGACATTAAAAGGATTTTTTAATCCCCAAAGGCCTTTCAAGGAAAGAAAAAATAACATATTTGGCAACATTACTTTTTCACTTGATATCCCCCTACAGATTATTACGTAAATGAACTCCCATGTTCTTGTTTAGTGTTCAAAGTTAAAATATTCAATGAAATATTGGAAAATCTGACCCTTTTTTCTTGTAATTCTTTTCTTTTTAAAATTAACTTCTATTTTTCTCCATTTCTCTTATTGTTTTTGATCCCACTTTCTAGTTCTGAGTAACTTGGGCTTGTCTAAAAAAGGGAGGAAAGGGGAGAAAAGGCTTTTGATAAGCCCTGCTTGTTAAATTCATGATCAAGAGAACTTACCTTAATTGTTTTTCTCTGTACAAAGAATACTTATAAAAAATACTCTAAATAGGTGTCTTAGGTTACAATGTAAGATACGACCAAAAGTATGTATTCTATTATCATCTTCACAAGCTGTTAAAGCAGGTGGGGCAGTGTTCCTTATCTCCCACCATGACTCAACCTTGATAACTCCCTCCAGGGGCTATCTCTGTTTAATGGGCAAGCGAGGACCCACCGCATGACTCATAGAATTACATCAGCCTATTGCGAGATGCTCCGCCCAGGGGGGAGGAGCCAAGCATTCCCACCTGGGTATAATTTGGGGTTTGGAAAAGGAAAAACAGCCCTTACCTACCGGATTCACAGAGGAAAGAGCTACCAGTGGATCTTCAGGTAAAGACCAGACTCTTTTCTACAGGACCACTGCTTCAACAGATCCACTTCATCTGGACTGCTACCACCACCCTAACAGGGTGTCAGGTTGTATCCTGACTCTGTCAGTGTTCTTGTACTAGTGCATTTATTTTAATTTTTGTATTAAGTTATGGTTCTGACTTGTGATCTCCCACCAGTTTGTTTTCAGACTACTACAAATCTTTACCCTATTCAGATACAAGTTAGATGAAATGAAAGTTTGAGAGAGACAGATAGTAACAGTTAGTAAATCTGCATACTCAGTAAAAATAACAAAGAAACAAAAAAAACCATTGCTTATATCCAAGCAGGAAGATGCCACTAAATGTATTAAAAATAGTTATGAAGTAGAGTAGTAGATTAGAGAGTTGTTTGTTTAGGGTCAATCTTTTTTTCGTAACTTACTGAAAGGAAGTTCTAAATTATCAAAAAGCCACTATGGAAAATAAAGAATGTCACTGCTATAGAGTAAAGGGTAAAAGAATAACGTCATGTCAAATTAGAAGGTTTGAAAATGAAAAGGTAAGCACAACAGTAGTTTAAAACTTTTCTCACACACTTACCCTGTTTAAAAAACCTCATGTAAGGAAAGAGTAGGAAATCACACTTCCTGCAAACTTCTTTACAGATTTTATGTCTGCTTCAAAATCTTCCTTCTAATGGTCATTTGATCACAATTCTAATGTTTATTCAACTCAGACACTATGTCAAAACAATTTATTAATAGCTTCATATTTTCATCTGTAATTAAGTTTTAAATATTTTAGGCAGATGCTCAAAGATAACATAGAAACTGAACAGGAGCCAGCAATGTGCCCCTGTTAGAGAAGCCTAAAGGGATCATATTAGGAGGCTGTATTAGGAGAAGTGTTGCCAACAGGTTGAGGGAGGTGATCCTTTTCCTTTCTGAGCACTGAGGAGATCACACCTGTATCACTGGGTCCAGTCCCAGGCACCCCAGTACAGGAGAGACATGGGCATATTTGGGAGAGTCCAGCACTGGGCCGTGAAGATGGTTAAGTACCAAGAGTGTATGAGGAAAAGTTAAGAGAGCTGAGACTTCTTTGTGAAGAAGGAAAGGCTCAGGAGGATCTCTTCATTGTATATAAATGCCTGAAATGATGCTACAAAAACAAGCTGGGCTCTTTCCAGTAGTGCCCAGTGACAGGATGAGAGCCAGTGGGTACAAAATGAAGCACAGGATGTTCCATCTGAACATAAGGAAACAGCCTTTTAACTCTGAGGATGGTCAAACGCTGGAATGGTTTTCCCCAGAGAGGTCATTACATTTTTCAAAAGCCATCCAAATGTGCTCCTGGGCAGCCTGTTCTAGGTGCACTGCTTGAGCATAAGGGTTAGAAAAGATGACCTTCAGATGTGCATTCCCATCTCTTCCTGTCTATGACTCTGTGAATTTATAATACATCTACTATATAAAAGTGCAAGGAATTGAATTATTGTTTTAATTGTATGATGACTACTGAATATAATTTGAAAGAAAAAGCTTAAAAGTTGCATTAAGGTGTACTATTTGATTAGTATGAAAGTTAAATTTAGAATAGGGCTTTTAAAGCGGAGGTTTTAATATTAAACTCAATATGATCCTAAGGCTCTATTTAGGTTCTGAAGATATTATCCTCAAGTCTAAATGGAATGAAGATGTCCATGTATAATTAAAGTGTTTCCAGTGACCTTCTAAGTCTTTTGCCTTTGAAGACCACTGAGACCTTTAACAAGATTTCATGACTCTTGTTAAATCATAATCATTACAGAAAGCAGTTCAGTGTTAAGCAATGATCAGTATTCAAAATGTTCATCATTTTAGTACTGTTAGTAAATTTTACTCTGTACTGACAAGATCATTTGGGAAAAAACACCATTTTGTGACAGGAATTTATGAAATGAATTAAGAAGTCATGATTACTTGATAAGACTTTAAATAGTTTGCTAAATTTAGAAACTCAACTCAATTTCTGTTGCACAGCCTCCTGCATTATTAACCTTATTTGACGTCCTCATCAACTGATGCTATTTCCTTAGTAAAGTACATATATTTAGTAATAGTCTAAATTCCACTTTTTTCATGAAAAGCGAAGAAATACAGTAGAATTATTCAGATTTTTTCTGAAGAGCTTTGAGTTACATGATCATTCATTTCACCTGATGTCTGCTGTAGTTCTAGATATAACTACCTTTTATATTTCAAGAATCTTTTTTTACTCCTGTTATTGAGATCAAACAAGTTTTAGCACACCATAGTGAGGCTTTTAATTAAGGTGAAGATTTCATTCCCACTACATACTGTTTTTCTTTAATTCCTGAAGTTTTTTGTTAGCACATCTCCCTCTAGGACTTAATGTTATTTTTTGATTCCTGATTTCTTCATTTTCTAAACATACTTTGTTCACAGCCCCTTAATTTCAGTGATTATAGTTCAAAACTGATTTTTGTAGTGGGTGTGTGAACACTCCCCTGTGTTGGAAAGTTCAAATGAGTATCTCTAACTATGTATCTACAGCTATTTGGAGAACTCATGTCTAGTACATCTATTTCTTTAACTTAGTGAACTACATTTCTTATCTTAGGGAAGACACACAAAATGGCAAGTAGGTTAAGATCTTTAAAAGGGCTTTGACCTGAGAGATTTGCTAAGCTGATTTGATACATCAGTTTGATAAGAGATCGGAATTTCTGTAGAAATCTACTTTGGTCCCCTGGGAACATTTTCTGGGGAAGAGCTGAGCATTTAGGTAGTCCAGTTCCTGGCAGTTTAGTCAGATCCATGACAAACTCTACCAACGTGGAGCTTGTGAATTAAAGCAAATATATTTTGTCCTGTAAATGTTTACCTGCCATCTTTGGTCATATCCAAATGACAGTGCACGTCTTATCACAGCACAACACACACAAATAAACACGATCAGAGGTGACTTAGCAATGCTTTCATTAGTGTGGGAAACATAGATGACTAATTCTTATGACGAATTAGGATCCTTGTCCCCATTTACATGTACCGAATATGTGCTAACAGGTCAGGCAACTCAAAACATGCAGTAGGTCACCATTATCAGGAAGTAGTAGAATTTCTGGAATGTTTCTCTAGAAATTTAAAGAAAGTTTTAATTCTCAGCTCTTTGTAGCAATATAAATTTATACTTTTCCCCTCTCAAAATGTGACTAATTATAAACTGCTATGGCTAAATTCTGGGACAAGGCAGCTTGCTTTGTGAAGAGTCCAAGAAATGACAAAACAGCAAAAGCCAAGAAATTTTTTTAAAAAACAGGCAAGCTAATTCTGAATGTCAGCATTATTCTATCCCTGCATAGGCTTGTGAAGATGGTATGAAATCTGTGTTAGGACAAGTTATGCTCACCTCTCTCTTTGTTTTTCATTAGTATATTCATCATTTGGGACATGCGAATGAATGGCTGCTTGGATTGAGAGCTCCTCCTAGACAATTAGGAGTTGAAGTTTGTTCCAAATAGCATTCAGAAAGCAATTTCTCTGAGAATAACATTAAGGTCTTAGATGTGATCTATGAGATTAATGCTACAGGCTGCTAATGACTCCAGGCATGCTACAAAAGGAAACAAACCCTCTCTGAGCACAAAATATCCTCTTCTATAATATTTATTTAAGACTTTCAAGATCAGATTGCTAATGTATAATTCCTAAGCATGATCCTTTGACACACAGAAACTGCAATGCGAGATTGAAAAAAGAAAAGAAACTGTACCTGGAATTGTCTTGGTTGATAATTTCTTTCCCTTCCCTTATTCCCTAACAGATCAATGATAATCAGGTAGTGAAAACTATAGTGCATTTTGCAAACCAATACAAGAAATAATTAAATTTATTGATTTCTATTTACTCATTTATTAACTCTTTTGGTCTCTATAGGAATGACAGAGAGACCTTGAATCTTCTTCCTCTTTTCTCACAGACTACCTTTGGGAAAATCTAGGGAAAAATTAATCAGCAGTAGCTGTCTGATTTGTAGTTTTGCCACTCTCTATGTGATAGATTAACTTGGCAGACATTGACATTAGTTGTCAGACTGTAAGAATAACAAAAGAAAAACAATTCATGAGGGAATATTGTCTTTTTGTAGAAGCAAGCATGAATGTTCATGTTTTCTACTTTTTAATATTTCTCTAGCTTTCCATTCTTAATATATGAAAAGAAAACCCTTCTGTTTGTTTTGCTTTACTCTGGTTTTTAGAGCCTGTCAAGGACAAAAGGTTTTCTTAAATTTATTTTCTTTCGGGATGGTTCTGGGACAGAGAGAGAATACCAGGGTGAAAAGATTTTTAAGGAAGTCCTTAATGTAACAGCAGAGTCTATATTCCATGTAAATTCTTGCCATAAAGGATATCTCAAATGGAACTAAAAACTGACCTAAAAAAAGCCAGTAATAATCAGAAGTACTTAGTGACAGGTATCTTCATCAGACACTTTTTATTCCAATCCCCCACAACACTCAGCCCCCTCGCAGCCGACTCCATCAGTTTACATATTGGGCATGACGTTCTGTGGTATGGAATATCCCTTTGGCCAGCTCAGTTAGTTGTCCTGGGTGTGTTCCCTCACTGCCTCTTGTGCACCTCTCAGAGCATAGGACTTGCCTTACCCTTACCAGTGCATCACTATTACATTTACTACTTAGCAGCAACTAAAACCATCAGTCTGTTTTTATTATTCTCCCATTAAATCCAAGACACACCTCTGTACCAGATACTAGGAAGAAAATTAGCTCTATCCCAGCCAAAACCAGGACAGTTTCCACCCCCTTTTTTATAACATTTATGTCATGCCTAGGTCCCGTACTTTTCAATACACCATCACCTTTCCTGTCTCTCAATATACACACACAAATGTCATGCCCTTAATCTATGGGCTATCTCTATAAAATGTCCATTGAGTTTATTTAGTCCGTGAGTTTGGCCTTTATCTGTCATAACAGTGTCTCAGAGTAGGAAAGATGGTATGTAGTGTTGGGTTCTTGCATGCTGAAGCCAGCTGTGATTTCATTGCCAATGCACTTTTCTGGTTTCATCATAGTTAATTCTTTATTAATCTGGGTGATTTTTACGGTAATAACTTTGATATGGCAATTGAAAGGGAGTCTGTTCAGATCCCCAAATTCAGAGCGGCAGAGATGGGCTCTGTGAGGCACCCAATGTGCTGATGGACCTCTAGCCACCTAGAAGTGATAATATACAGTGTTTTGCAGCAATTAATATCATACAATCTAATTTATTGACTATTCTCCCCCAAAAGCAAATCCCTTTCAGGTACACTTTGTACTTACCCATCTTCCTGCTTTATCCATCAAGTGCACCCAGGTCCTTGAGCAAAAGCAATTGCACAAATGAGTTTGTCTTTGCCTGAAGCAGGACTAACCCAGGCTGTTTTCCCCAGCATAGTTTTTTAAGTGCACTACTTTATCCCTTCTCCAGTATGTAACAGTTTTGAATGTGCAGGACCAGATCCTCTAGCGCTAACTAACCAGTGGTTTTTACTAAATGTGTCTCCCAGTGTTTGAAGGTCCAACCACACACTGCTATCAGTGCAGTCTTTAACAGTCCATGGTATCATTTGATTCTTCCAGAGGATGGTGCATGATCGGGGTTGTGATATACCCACTCAATGCCATGTGTGTTGGCTCAACTGTCTATGAGGTTTTGGAAAAATGTTCCATTGCCTGACAATTCTTTCTGGGGTGCCATGTCACCATATGACTTGTGTTCAAGGCCTGGGATAGTATTCCAGGTGGTGGCATCAGACACAGGATATGTTTCTAGCCACCTGGTGTCGGCTTCCACCATTGCAAGCACATGGTGCTTGCCTTGCTGGGTTTCTGGAACAGTAATACAGTCAATATGCCAGGCCTCCTCATATTTAGATTTCAGCCATTGTCCTCCATACCAAACTGCTTGGCTGGCTTAATTGCAACATGTGTCACATTCACAAATAACCTGAGTGGTAGTGTCCGTGGGTAAGACCACCCCAGGATCACAAACCCATCTCTGTGTTGCATCACTTCTTTGATGATGTCATGGGTCCACCAAGCCAGAAATCATTCACCCTTATGGTGCCAGTCCAGATCCACCTGAGCCACTTCAGACTTAACAGCCAGACCCACCTGTTGGTTGTTTTGATGTTCTTCAGTGGTCCAACCCATGGGCAAATGAGCATCCATGTGGCATACCTTCACAACCAGGTTCCCCACCCAATATCTTGCCACAATCCAGCAGCACAGATGGGTTTATGTCTGCACTACCAGTTACTCTGCTTCCATCATGGCAGCCACCATTCATCAGTCAGTTTAGAGGTATAGTCTTGACCATTTTTCTCATTCAGCAATGTCTAAAGACAGCTGTAGAGATTCCACCTCTGCAGACTGCCTCGAGTTACCTTCTCCTTCAGCAGTTTCTGCAACTTGTCATAGGGGACTTCATATTCATCCTCCTTTCATCTCCTATGCTTTCCTACAATACATCTGGACCCATCAATAAACAAGGAATATTTCTTCTCACTTTCTGGTAATTTATTATTAGTGAGACCTCTTCAGCATGTTTACCCTCCTCCTCTGGTTATATTCCAAAATATGTGTCCTTTGGCCAGTCCATGATCATTTTCAAGATTCCTGGAAAACTGTGGTCTCTTATTAGAGCTCCTCGTGTGATCAGTGTAACCCACTTACTCCGTGTAGCATCAGTTGCATGATGTGTCCAGGACACCTTCTGAGCATTCAGCCTAGCACAGGCACTTGGTGAACAACTGGGTCAATCATTCTTGTTGATTATTTCTTTCACTGAGACTCCCATGCTAGCCCCTGATGAGCAGATGATGAATGAGGGTACAGACTTTTGTGAGAATCCATTTCAGATAAATTGTTCACAAACACTTGAGTCGATCTCAGTACTGCTGTGTTTCTCTTGTGACCCTGTCACATTGGGTCAAATATGTGTTACAAATGCTGTCTCCTGAAAAAGGAGTCTTGCTGTTTGCCTCTGCTTCCTTAATAGAGTGCAGGGCCTGATATTTCAGGACTCACGTCTGATCACTGGATTACAGGAGAATACGTAAGCATTGCTTTTACACGGACAGAGGTAGCCTCTTAAACCTTCTGTGTGCCAGCTAACCTGCCTTTCATTATCATTTTATTACTATTTTATTAGTTATTTTATTATTATTATTTCTTACCACAATGTTGTCACAGAAATTAAATTTTCATCAAATTGTATATATGAATGATAGCTTCTATAGAAAGAGCAACCCTTTTAAGAACATGACAACAGATGTATACTAGGATACTGATTTTCCAACATGAATTTCCTAAGTTTGCCAGATGAAACAAGGCTTCTATAAAGGTGTGTAAATATACATAAATAAACATTTTTTTCATAGAGAAAAGTAGGATAATAATGTTGCAATGTTGTAAAGATGCATTTGAAATCCTCAGAGTACTTGCATATGTGATTCCATGTGCAGCTATCAGTGTATTATAAAAATACTCACAGTCACATGAAGACCTATTGAACAGGCACTCGTGACAAAAATACCAATGTAAAAGTAATTTCAGAAAAAGTGTGTAGGAATATTTGACAATTTTTCACAGTTGGAAAAAAAAGCAGTTTTACAATTTGTTTGGACTAGAGAAAAAATTTCACTATTTCTAGTCTGAGAATGAAGAAGGATTATCTTCTGTACTAATATAAGGACGAAAAGATATTTCCAGAATACAAAATTAAGCTCTTTCTGATAAAAAAGATGCTTATGTTTTGCGTATACATGGAGATGTGTCTCTAAAGCTCATCTTTCTTCTTGCATCAGAAAAAATTAAATTGGATTGTACATTTTTGAACAAAAAATGTATGTCTTCATAACAGGCTTCTGCACCAAAGAGGGAAGAATAGATATGTGGCAAGGCATTAAGACCTTGATTTTGGATAAGGAGTTTGAGAAATCAAGGACAATGGGCATTGGCATAAACCAGAATTCTTCAGTTTCAAGGCTAGAGTTGTATTCTGACCATTGGAAAACACATCTGTGCTAAGTGGCTTAATTCTACACAATATGCTTGTCAGGCTATTCTTTGCATATTTGACTCTTCAGCATTTAAGTGTGGAAATAACCAGGAAGTTATGATGGTCTTCATTCCATTTGCCTATTTACATAAAGTAGGACAAGGAAAAGAATTTTCTCCTTTATGGTTTCAACAGTGCCCAAGCTAAATGGTTATCTTGCAGTACAACATCCCTGAAAAGTACAAACATGAGCTCTGTCTGCATGAAAAAGAATCAGTGTTTGGGAAGAAAGAAGACAGAACCCTAACCTACAGTGAATCATCATATCTGAGTTTCTTCTCATGGTCTTCAGATGGGTTGGAGGGAGTAAGAGGACTGCCTGTGCTCTGACAGTGTTGATTAGGCTTAGTGTCCTGGGACATAGAAGAAGGTGCTGTTCTCGGCAATGCAATTGAATCTTGAGGTCTTGCACGTAGCATGAGTAAAAGAAGGCTCTTCCCAAGAAGCTTTCATGCAGATATAGTATCTCTATTTGATATCACTCAGTCACACTGGCTTTTCTTTTTTTTCCAATGCTGGTCAACAAGTGCAAGGACATTCCTTTGCAATATAGTACACTTGTTCCATGGTTAATTTGTTGTGATCCTAGCAATAAGAGCTTTTCTCTCCTCTGGGATATACAGGAATTGATTATCTGGAATTTCACTAAGAAAGTAAGTTCCCTCAGTAGACAGAAACACATGTTCTTTGTCGGCTCTTATGCCATTTGGTGACATTCCATGAGAGTTTTGATGTAAATGGAAAAGCTACAGACCTGTAAATCTCTGGGGTCTCTGCAGTTTGTCTGAAAGGAAGCCAATATGTTTGAAAAATTCTAATTCCCTTCTATCCCTGATAAAGTCATTGCTGTGAGGTTTCAACTACAGTGGAGCAAAGTGTTTGTTGTCACTTTATACGTGGAAGTGGTTTCACAGCATCCTATGTGCCCCAGTGCCTCAGCATGCCTTAGCATGGCTAAGGACTTGCTATTTGCAGCACTGTAACCCTCCCAGTTTGGCCACTGAGGTAGTGTTTTCCACTTTGGCTGCAAGTTTTCTTTATTGTTCTCATGTTATTTTTCTCATATGCTTGCTCTCATGGGCTTATACTTGCAAACCTCGACAGTGTTATAGAGATCTCATGGGCAGCATCTGCAACTTGCAGGAGACTCAGCCTTCTCTCCCTTTCTTTCCTCAACTCCTTTAGCATAACATACAGCAAAGTGCATGGCAGGAGTTAGTTAAGATGAAACATAATATTTTGTGTATGCACATTAATATGTATCCAAACGTCTGCATGAACTGGCCAGCATAGGTGAAATCGTGAGTCTGAAAACTATTAGAATGCTTTTGGAATGAGAAATCCTTTTATCCATTATATGACCCTCTTCAGATTTGCTTATAACTATGAGCTCAAACAGAATGCTCTAGGCATTTCTAGATATATGTTCTAAACCACTATTCTGTACAGATGAAATCAAAGTCAGGCATTACAGACTGAAGTAAAAGACAATCAGTGCATAATTGTAAGGATGAGCCCTTCTCTGCTCCGATTTTTTCACAGCTGAGTATAGCTTAATGAATCTTCTGTGAGTAATGCCTTTCTTCCTTAGAGAAATTCTAAGGACAAATATTGTCTTGGCCCTGACAAAGCCAATGAGACCAGGCAGAGTAGGTAAAGAGAGATTTTCAGGACAGGTAGCTGAGTTGGTGATCCAGTGACTAATTTCTTAGCGTCCTAGAGGATAGTACAAAACTGGGACTATTTGAATACTCATGACCAGGCTTTTTAAAAAAACATGCACTGTCTTCCCAATTAAGGTTTAAAGCTGCTAATACTTTGGATTAGTGAATAAAAAGTTTCTTGCTAGTAGGTATTTTCAGACGTGTTGTGGAATGAATAAGAAAAAAATCCTTCACTCTGATTAGGAGGAAATTGAGATGTGGGGACTGATCTGAAACTTTATGGCGAGTTAGGTGCTTTTCCAGCTATTTTTGCAGGCTTTAGACTGAAACTCGTGTTGATGCATGTCTGTAATGCATGTTTGCTGAAAGGTACCAGTCTGGAAATATTTCACTGAGGTCAGAAAAAGTTACCCTTGGGCATATCAGATTGCTGTTTTAGCAAAAAAGTACTGACATAATCGGATACAAGACACTGCAGGTTTTTTTTTTTTTAATCATAGTGTTTTCTGTAACACCTAATGTAAGGTGACTGTCATTATTTTAAATTTAGAAAGCATAGTTGATGGCCTTTTTGAATGGAGTTTTGAAAGACAAGGGAGCTGCAGAAGAAATATGCTGTGCTAGGTAATTTCCAAAACCAGAAATCCCAAATAACAAACTATAATTTCACTGAAGCACTTAGTATAGGCAACATGGTCCATTTACTCTCATATTTTCTGACCACAGTTGAGTAAAGATGCTTTAGAGGATTCTGAAGGAATCTTTTGCTGACAGTTAGAGAAAAATTTGCAGCTTATTTTTTTAACCTATGAAATGCTGGATATTATATGTCATTTAATCGTGTCCTATTTTTTTTAAGTTTTAGTGACTTCTTGGCTTCATTATATTTCAAAAGTAAATTTCACTCTTCAGCTATCCAACCAATTGTGTGCTTATCTTTGTTGTATGCTTTCCACTGAATTTTATTTTCCTGGTTCTTGCATTGAGAGATAACTATTGTAAAGCATTTTTTACCCCATTCTTGTCCTTCTTGGTGCTCTCTCATCTTCCACCATTCAGTTATCACACAATTATCATTGTTTGGAACCACAGGACTTAATTCTCCGAGAATTTAGATTACAGTGTGCGTGAAAAGGAAGACATTCATATCTCTATACCCTTCAGTTCTGAATTCCAAAATCACATTGCATAGGTAAGCCGTCACCATATGCAAAAGCAATAGAACAGCAATAACAAAAAAAATGAATTTAGTGACTCACGTCTGTAGCACAAATTTAAAGATAAAAGGCATCTTGCTGGAAAGACAGCAGGACAGTAAGAACATAGAAGAGTTCCTATGCCCACTTTCTTCCTAAGTGGTTTAACCCCAGCCAGCAACCAAGCCCCACAGCTGCCCACTCACTGTCCCTTGGGTAGGACGGGAGAAAGAGTCAGAAGAGTAAAAGTGGGAAAAATTATGGGTTGAGATAAAGACAGCTTAATAACCAAAGCAAAAGCTGGGGACACAAGCAAAGCAAAACAAAGGAATTCATTAACTACTTCCCATGGGCAGGTGGATGCTCAACCATCCCCAGGGAAGCAGGACTCCATCACTTATAATGTTATGGAATATCCCTTTGGTCAGTTGGGGTCAGCTGTCTTGGCTGTGTCCCCTCCCAACACCTTGTGGCCCCCAAGCCTACTTGCTGGGGAGAGGTGTGGAGAAAAGCCTAACTCTACAAGTACTGTTCAGTCATAGCTAAAACATCCCTGAATTTTCAGCAGTTCCCTGCACAAATCCAAAACTTAGACTCATACTAGCTACCATGAAGAAGATGAACTCTATCCCAGCAAAAATCAACACGTTAGGGAGGATTTTTTAAGAAATATAAATATATTTGCATAAAACTAGTTTTGAATTACTTCTATTGCACTCTCTGTTAATTAAAAGAAAAATATGACCCAGTTCAAACACATTCCCATCCAATGCCACATTACTGGTACTGCACTTTATCTTGGGTCCACTCTGTACCATTTTGCTTTTTAAAAGTGCGTTATTCCTAGTGATTATTTATAAACAAATACGTTTGAAAAAAAAAAAATTAAGGTTAAATACTCTAAAGTGACTCCTCACAATGCAATTCTATTTTGATAACTTTCTAGGGGATGTTGTAAGTACCTTTTGACAATCTATGAAAAGTTCTGTCCCCACTATTTGAATTTAAAAATCCAGCTAAAAAAAGTTTAAGCTTTTAGTCTTCTCAATTTTAATCAATGCATATAGAGTCCTACTGGGTTTATTTAGTAGAATAAATTTCACATAAGGAGTATTCACAGATACAATATGTATTGTACAGGAATTCCTGTCACGATTGTATTTCAAAAGAACCTGCTACTTGCAAGACAGAAAACTTTCTCTGTTGCACAAAACTTTTTATGTATTTGCCATATCTGACACACTTTCACTCAGCTGCTGAGCCAAAGCATAAACACTGATTTATCATTATATAAGGAAGGGTTGAAGTAACTGAAATTCAAGGTAAGCTCCCTTTATCCATTCAGAGCATTACCAGCTTTACTTTTCCAATCGCTTTTTAGGTGGGACTCTATTTGAGCTCTCCTTCTTTATTCTGCTAAGACTCTTTCCTCCACATAAGCTTACAGATGGCTGCATTGAACTGTGACAGGCCTGGATAAGAACTCCAAAGTAAAGTTATCAGCTGGCAGAGCATGAAAAATCATAAGTAAATAATCACATATCTAAATGTGTGTGTATTGGTAACTAACTCTGCAGTAGCTGGTAGAAAGAGCAGGGCTTAATACAACAGGAACTTTTGGTACTGGATAGAAAATTGACAACATTTTTAAAATATTTTCATTTTTTAAAACACTTTCATTTTTTAAAACACTCACCCTAATGCTTCTTCATGTTCAGTTTGGTGTCCACCAGTACTGTAGGCCTTTTCTGCCAAGATGTTTTCCGGCCAGGTGGCTCCCAACATGTGCTGGTTCATGGGGTTCTTCCTCCTCAGATACAGAATTTGGCAATTCCTTTTGCTGAGCTTCATGAGGTTTTTGTCAGCCCCTTTATTCAGCCTGAGGTCCTTTTAGATGTTAGTACAATATGCTAGATTTTCAGTCACTTCATCCTGTTTTGTATCAACAGCCAGGCATCTGCATTTTCTCTGTGGAAAACTTCTGAAAGGTAGAGAATGATCTTCCAGAGAGAATGATCTCACAAATACAAATAACTTGGAATGAGCTGTTACTTTCATACTCATACTTGTTACTTCTGTTGAATGTGTTGAAAGACAAATGACCAACTCCTTGGTACCTACCAAATGTTAAACTTCTATATAGCTAAATATAAGATAAATTTAGGTCTAGTGATTCAGCCTGTCTTTTGATCCAGAATTACCATTTTTGTGCTTTCCCTGTGATTCCTGTCACTTTTTCTACAAGACTGTTCTCTTCCAGAAGTCTTAGATAGTTAAACAAGCTTTCAGTAGCGTGCATGCACTGAAGTCAAAGGTAAAACTTACAGGCTGTGGATCAGGATCTTATTTTTCAATCGCCTCCAATTTCACCTCAGGACCTTGAAACTTTCTACTTAATCAAATCCCCTTTCCACTGAAAACCATTCACTTTTCTACTGTTTTCTTACCACTGTGTTTAAACATCTAACCTCTTCCACTCTACTTTTGGTAGACTCTGCTAACTCATGAAATGCTGCCCAGATACAAATTCATTGCAGTTATCTTTCACAAAAGCATGACATCATGTGAGCTTACATTTAGCTCTACTTAAGTGATTGAATAAAGACACATTGATATGCACACTAGAGAGGATTAATGGAACGAAAAACATAGACTTCTTAAAATGTTCAGTACAGGTTCACCTTAAAAGGTGTCAGTATTTAGGTACTTATGTCTCAACTCAAACCCAGGATACCCAAAACCCAGAGGAGTGAATACTAGCAGGAGAGGTCTATAAGCTTTTTACTTTTAATTTGAAAAGAATGTGATAAAAAAAAGCCCACAAATTTTCCAAAAGTGTTCTTACCTTCATAATTATTTTAACATAATGAAAATATTTAAATATAAAATGTCTGAACTGGTGAACCAAGATCTTAAAATTTTTTAATCTATTTCCACTACTTTCTCTCGCACCCAGTTTTAAAGGCACAGAAAGGCACAAGATTCATGTCTGGGCATAGAGTGGTGACAGGGGATACAACATCATAAAGTCACCCCAAGAGAGCTATGTAAAATTGCAGAACTTTCGATGCAACCATTTTGATTTAGAATTAAATTTGCTGTCAAACCAAAATGACAGCAAATTGTTTTAGTAGAAAACTATGAAAGTACAAGAAATATGATAAACTGAATAACGCAAAACAAAACAAAACCACTTCACAATATTTTTTCATAGAAAATGTTGAAATTTTTTTCTCTCTTTTTACACTATTTTGGGAGAAAAAAAAAACTGTTCTGACACTCTTCACACTCAGGGAAATTAAACACACTTTTTTTTTTTTATGGTTTGCATTCTTCATTTACTCAGTGGTAGGATGACTACATCTCCAGAAGTTTGGAAGTTTTCAGCTGTTTATTAAAAAAAAAAAAATCTATATTTTTTATAATCTATCCCCTTTCCACACATTTTCTTATGTTCTCTCTTTTTTTTTTCCTTTCACATGCCTCAAATACAGGTCTAAAATATTATGTATTCTCTACTTCATTTAGTAGGAATATGCAGCTCTGAAGAGTTATACAAGATCGGTAGCTGCTGATCTCAGAGAGAGGTGTCATACTCCGAAGTGCTACCCAAGAGGTTTGAATTTATGCTATTTCTATTATTAGGAATTTATTTCCATCTTTGGAAAAATGCTATGATCTTTCTTCTAAAACAATTTCACACATGCACAGGCATGAATGCCAGAAGGGATGAGTATAATCATGAGGTTTCACTGACTGCATAACATACTACACTGAATTTCAGAAATTTGTGCCAAAAATTACAAAAATAACTTCTCATTAACTTGGGCACTCAAAAGTCAAAGCAGACAAGACCTTTAATGCCTCATTGTGGTTGTTTGCTTGATAGTTACTTTTAAGACAAACATTTCCAGGGTATGGTAAATTATCCTCACAAGAAGAGTTGGAAGTTAATGACTGTATTAAAAAAAAAAAAAATCAACGTATTACTGACCCGGAAAAAGTTAAATGCTAAATAAGACTTTAGAGGCTGAGGAATTAGAAACAATAAACTGTAATGGCTTTAGCTTTCTTATAGTTTAATAATAGTCTGCTTCACACTGATGTTGTTTAATTCACCATTTTTCACTCAGATTATATCAAGCACTTTCAGGTTATGTATGTTCCAATAGAACTTTACACTGGTGCCACGTCACTTTGTACCCAAAGATTATGTGAAACCTCTTAGATGTAGGATGAAAACAGCAGATAAAAGCTGTTGTGGTCTAATAACTCTCTACTCTACACACTTCTAAAGCTTATATCAGGTTCAGATTTTGCTTACAAGCTATCCCAGAGTTCATTAATCATTGGGTGGAAAATATGTATAAATGGAATTAAATTAAATAGTCTCACAAACCCTAATTATTATGGGTGATTAATTTTCTATTCTAGACTCCATTAAGTGCCTTTACAGATATTTTTTCTACACACCCAGGTTTCTAATTTATTTCCCCCTTTGCCTTCATGTCCTAGCAGTGCCGGGTCGTGCCAGGATACTCATTAGTTTTATGCTAGCAATTCTGCCAGGCAGCTTCAGAGGCATCAGCATCACCTCAGAAATCATTAACGAACTGGTGCTGCAATCTAAAACTGACAAGCATAGAATAATCATTTAGGGGCTGAAGCATGTTCTTCCATAAATGAGCATTTTGGAGGAAAAAATAAAAATTCATGTGTTCCAGTTATTCTCTGGAGACAAAAAGGTGATCTTAATAAATCAGATCTGAAGCCATTTTTGTACATATCTCCTTGCCATATCTGAAAAATAGCATTAAGCTTTTCAGCCCCGTGATTTATTTTTTGCTGACAAAGTCCAGAAACATTGAATCGCCATGCGGCAGCAAAGATGCTGGATCTGGTTCATAATCTGAGACTATATTGGCTGGGCCTGATGACATTATTTGCATACTTGTCATGATATGTTTCACTTAAGTTGCCTGCTGCCTGGCTTACCAGAACTATTTATGAGGCAATTTTTTACAAGAACAACATGAAGAATTTGCATGGTCATATATATGAAGATTCATCTGAAACTAGCATAGGTTTGAGGGACTTTGAATCATGAGGTACTGATCCTGATTGGTTTAGTGAGTCATTTGGGGGAAGCTCACAAAAGACAGGTAAAAATATTTGGGAACAAAAGGAGATGTCTTGCTTGGCTGTGTGACCTGGCCCTTCAGACTCCACATTCTCTTTCTGACAAACAGAAACAGCTAGTGTTTTCATTTGATCATCTACTGTAAACATATATATCCTTTTAAACACCTTTCTATTCCTCACTTTTTCTCCTCATTACTCCAGCTCCATAATATTGCTTTAGAATAATGTTTCCCTTTCTCAGTTTGGCCGAGGGATGAGAAGGCAGCTACCCACTGGTCCATAGTGCCTCTTGACTATAACACAGCCATACATTTATCAGTGATAACATAAACCAAAAAAGGACTCTTTGAGATAATGGAGGGGAAACTTGCCCTCATTAACCACCGCATCCAACACTGAATTCACTGATAATATGTCTGCCTGTAATGGTCAGGCTTAGTTTTTTTATCTCATTAAAAAGAAGATGACTAAACCTAGAGCTTTTGTGTTCAAAATGCTGATGGAAACAACATTAAATTCCACTGATTACAGCAGATTATTTATGTTTTTATGAAGCATACTGAAAAAATAAAAAGGAATAAATGACTAAGTGCAAACCAGTCAAGAGACAAAGACCAGCACTCAGGGTCTTCATGTCAGCATTCACCTTACCTGTGTATCCATTGTGACCCAAGTTTTCATCTTAGTCAGGGAATGCCAAGTCAGTGAATTCAGTATAGTTCACACTGTCATACCTCATCTTAAAGCAGATTTGTAGGCCTGCACGTCTGGGATATTGCAATCTTGATACTGATTAGCTATCCATTGATCCTGACAGCTCTGATGCTGTGATCAGAGTTAAGCTTCTAAGGCTTTATTTGCCTGGGTACAGCTTGGTGTCCAGTGCTGCTTGGCACATACATCACCTGAAGTATCTAGGACATATTCTTGATGTTTCGATAACAGAACAGTTAGAGAACCTATGGAAGAGTTAGACCCCTTTAAGGGAGTGTCAAAAGGAGGTTAAATGGAGTACCCAAGGACAACTCAATTGTCAATGGATATCCACGTGAGGAAAAAAAATTAAATCAACCAACATAATGTAAGGCAACATTACTTACAGGCATGTAATGGTTATAATTCCCCTAGGTCATATCTTTCTCTGTGCCTCAGTTCCATCTGAGAAATAACTTTAAACCAACTGGGTTTAAAGCAATACCTTATGAAGCAATAGAAACACTAAAAATCACCAGGCAGACACATTTGGGTGGGGTCAACAAATATATAAAGATGGCTGGAAGAAGTATATGATCTAAACAAAATTGTATGTGCTGAACTAAATAATACATTACACAAAGGATTTATGGCAGATTTTGAGCTAGCTGGGGTTTGGCTTTTTTGTCTGAACTCTCCGCTTTGTTTCCTAAAAACCACAATACATTTTCCCTTCTCTTTTCAAGATTCAGATTGTCTCTAGCATTGCTTTTAATGGCACTACTTGCAGAGTAAAACACTTCAAAGAAATAAATGAAGCAGAACGCTGGCTTGTAAGAAAAGAGACTCATTATGAAAGTTGCTCTTTTGCTCAGAGTGAATCTCAAAGCTTTCTGTAAAATGTGAGATTCCTATTCAAAATCCAAAGTTTCTAATAAAAAAATCTCCTACTGCTCAGTTCCTCAGTTCCCGTGAGAGATGCACGCATGTCACTACTGAAACATAAGCTGATAATACTGAGGTTGAGGTAAACTTTAAAAGCACAGCATCATACATTTTGTGAGGATCTTTTGTAACTCTATAAAAATGCCATCAGAAAATAGTTCTGTTTGGCAGCAGTTTGAAGATATGGTCATTTTATCTAAGATACACAAGAAAACAGCTGGGTAAATTCTGTCAAGACAGATAAAGGGATAGCACTTAAGGAAAGAGTGAAAAAAGGGACTTTGTGACAAATTGATTTTCATCTCCAATTATGGCTCTTTAGAAAATATATCTCTCACAAAGGACTCAAACAAGCCTCCTAATGCAGGTAGCTATTGCCTTCTGGTAACTCTTTACTTTCATTTGTGCTTTCATTGGATGGCTTTAATGCAAAAGTGGCACATACAAAAGTTTACAAATGTGCTGCTGTCAATGACATTTTAAAACCTGTATTGCAGCTGTGTCAAAACGCAAATATGATAACAATGCAACAGTGTTCTCTGAGAGGCCTTTTGAAGAAGCAAAGCTATATGCTTACTGAAAAAATATGGCAACTTATTAGACTAAGTTGTTAAAATTCTAACAAAGAAAGTCTTCCAGGTAGTAAATTCCTGCAGTACACTGCAAAAAGAAAGGGATGAATTTTCAAGTAACCTGGGCTTTACCTTCCTGCCTCTGAATCATTTGGTTGACTGAATTGTGCCAAACCATCTGCACAGCCTTCAGCTCACACAGAAAAGAGGTGGAGAGGAATTTAGGTAATGGTGCCAAAGAGAGGATTCTCATTTACTTTTATATGCCACAGTGGATTTCAGAGTTATCCACAAACACACCCACATCTTTATTTTGTCTCTTAAACTCCTGTATCAGCACTATTAATGAAAAGAAAATTTAGTATATTAAAATGCAAATTAAATGAACTTTGGCAGAGAATTCCTGCAGTACTTCTATCATTACAGTAATAATTAGCTTATGAGCTGAAGTAGTGGTTTACTAAAAATAAATACTGTTTAGATGGAGGGCTCTAATCTGACATGTCATATTCCACTTCAAGTGTAAGTGTAAATGACTTCAGTTTCACTTGAATGATTTAGAAGCAGCATCCAGACAGAGATTTTGAAAATAATAGCTACGCTCTTTATGAAGCAGAGCAGTAGAGTTTTAAGTAAAAAATCTATCTAAAGCAGAATATAACAGATAACAACCCTGTGACAATTAACAGTAGCTGTGAGGAGTGCTAAGGTGCAATTTTCTGTTCCTAAGTAGGACACACAGCATGTTTCACTTGAACTAAGAAGTAGAAGGAGCCTAAAATTGTTTCAGCTCTTTGAACAAGAGTTTCAATGGTTGTAATATGGCTTCAATTTGATTAAGGTAGAGGAGGCAAATGAAGCTTTTTGACTCTGCAGAGGTGGGTTGAAAAAAATCATTAACCTTTTTCAACAGTTCTAGATGAGTCAGACTGTAGGTACTGAAAACAGGATATCTGGGGTATTTTGACAATTTAATTGAGGTTTGCTTCAGATTTTCAGTGGAGCAAGGGTTATTTGATTTAAATTGCTCTGTCTGGTGGTACTTTTTTTTCAAAAAATGCGGTAACACTTCTCTCAGGATTACATGGATAATTGTATCATTCTCCTTTGTCTGGTCCTTATACAAAAATACTTAAACTTGTCCTGGGGAACAATTACATGATTTTCTCACTTTTAGAATAGGCCCTTGGCCACAGTACTCTGTATGTTTTTATTGTTTACCAACAAAGGCAATGTTATTTGGCAGTTCTTCCTTTAAGTATTCTGTGACCAGAGGTGAATTAATTGCCAAGACAAGTTTTTAAAAATATTGTTTCTCTTGAAAGGATAAAATACATACACTCCACTCATCTATAAGAGGTATAGATATAGACCAGACAGGTCTAGAAGCTTCTTATATGAGACAAACTGGGTTTATCTATATGATTAGATTTTGTTGAAGTATCCTCTTTTGTAAGTGCTATAGTTCTTTAGCTCTGCTGGTTCCCTGCTGCTTGATTTTGGATGGGAGAAGAAGATTTTTAGGTGGCAGAAGGCAAAAAGTAAAACCTTCATAGTACTAACTCAGCCATCACCTCATTCCAGTGCAAAAGCATTCACAAAGTAGTGGCTTATCTTTACATTTTGCTTACCCTTCTTGAAATTTAACCATCATATGACAAGTGTCTCAATAACTAGGTATTGTGTTCATAAATTGTTATGGAACCGACATACTCATACTGAGAGTGATTAATGAAATTGGATTGTTTTCATATAAGATAATACAGTGAACATGAAGTTGTTCTCATACTATATTCCAGCCTTTTTGTCTGTCTTACACCTCATTCTATGATCACCACATTCTTTTGGTAATTTGTAATTACTAATGAATTTTGGAACATTGTGTGGTGAGGAATTTTAAATCACAGGGGTTTTTTTTCTCTCAGAAAATGATGATGCATCAAAAATTCCTTTTTCTATCTTCTCAGATATATCAGTTTCTGAAGAATTTTGGTCTGGAATGGAATTTCAGATTGAAAATAGAAAAACAATCACTTCTTACCCTTGCCTGACATCTAAATAGGCACCTATCCCAGGGATTAGAATATGGACATTTAATGAAAGAACTAGATGTCCAAGCCCTGGGAGAAGACATTGTTTATGTCACCCTGCTCTAAAGCAGTTTTTGGTCTTCCTTCAGAAGAAAATGAACCAAAAAAAAAAAAGTTGATTTTGTACCCAAGTGGCATTAGAGTTTTGTATTATTTCTGTGCAATAGTAAAAAATGTTTAAAACACTGCATTTTGTGAGGCTGTCTATCTGAGGATTAGTTTATTATCCTAAGACAAAATTGATTTCAACAATGCATTCAGTTAGGTAAAAATAAAATCCAAATCCTTGAAATCTCAGGCAGTAAAAACATTCGAGATGACTTTCAGATCAGTCACAAATTCAGGCAGAAAACAGAAATCTAAATCTTTCATTTTGCCACATGTTGGTCTTTTTTTGAAAGAAACCAAGAAATAATTTTGGAACTGAGGAGAATCCAATTTTTGAGCCTCCCTGTCTTGTAAAAACACAATTTCACAGCAAGATTTAGTTCCTTTATAATATCTCATGCATACTTTCACATTAAGTTTTGCTTAACACTTCCCTTCAATCTTACTGAAGAAATGTGTGAACTTTACCATGAGTTTATATTAGAAAACATTACAGTATTTATGAATACCTTACTAAGGAGAGGAGAGCACAAATCTGGGAATTTTGTTGCTGTCAGTATGAAGTGGGCTCCCAGCATCCACACAGACTGAGTGGAGAGTTTAAGAGCAAAGTCAAAATGAAGAAAAATCCCCTAATGGAAAAATCACCTGTCAGAAAAGCTCTGCCAAGGAATGTTCACAGTGTGAAGCTTGATGATGTTGTTGTCCACAAGTTAGAAGCATGAACAGCATCTATGAGCCAGAGACAGGAAAACCAGCAATGATACAGAATCAGCACTTGGACAAAGAAATGTAAACACACTTAAATCCATGAAGAAAAAAGCTGTTTAAAAGTGAAAAGACATCCCTTTGAGACATGGAGACAAGCTTTCTCTTAACAGCACAAGCAAGCTTTCAAGCAGAGCCAGTTGGCTTGGCAAAGACTCACTTCATGACTGTATAGGTTGCTGCATGGAAAAGCCTGCCCTGACAGCAGAAGAATGAGACTCAGACTTTATTTTCAAAGTCTACCAGATTGTAGCCTTATTTAGCTAAATCTGGACCTGTCATAAAGCAAATGGGAACCCTACCAGAGACTTAGGGCTGGGATTCTAATCCTCATCAGAAACAGGAAAGTATTGCTATAAGTATTATTGTTATGTTATTTATATAATGCTGTACAAGCAGAGAAAGACTGGAAATATTTTACAAGTTACCATTGACCATAGACTAGCATGCGTTTGAGGAAGGCAGTGAAAGAAGGTGCTACTAATTCATTTACAGTATATGGTTTCTCATTTGGCATAGGCCAGTCCTTTAAATTGTAATACTGACTACAAACATAAAAGAGATATGTGTATTTAAAAGAGCAAGGCACTCGTGCTTTGTGAAAGGGCAATGAGCACAAGAAGCATCTGTGTAAAATCTGTATCTACAAAGTGTACCAAGATTTGGAAAAGATGCAGTGTGATAGATGCTCATGTATAAATAAAGATCATATATGTGTCAGAGAGATACATGTGATGAATTGCATTATGCCTATCTGGGTATTTCATGCAGATTCTGATAATTAACTTCTCCCTCCATCACTTCCTTTCACATTCGAAAAGCAGATCTTCACTGAAAAATGCCGTAGACAAATATCCTTCATTTCTGCCAGGAATCTGCAGAAAAATCCAGTTTCTTCTGGGCTAGAGGTTGGTATTTCCTTGCAATGAGATCATTCAGCTCTCTAAGGGATTCACAGAATTTGAGAATAATAAATATATATATATATACTTTTTTTAATTTTTTTTTTTTTTTAAAGTCATCTCTTTCACTAAGACTACCTCAGGACTTTTACAAAGCTTTTTAATGTAGTGCTTACTGTTTTCTTGATGTATAAAAATAATCACGTTAACTAAAGCACGTGCCTCATGTATGGAGATTACAGTCTACATACATCCATCTTATTTCCTACTTAAAATCCTAACAATCTCCAAACACTTAAGCATATGAATCCCTTCTGAGCTTGCCATGAAGCATTCACAGATGCAGAAGCAACCCAATTCTTTTGCGCATTCTGCATTTATTATTATAATTAATTGATTAGGGCTCACCTAGGTGTTATCAGTGAATATCTTTCCCTTGTACCAGTGTGTGAACATGGTAGGTGACCATTTTTGTGAAGAAACTTCAAGTACAGTTGTGCATGAGAAACCAGTGCATGTACAAAACTGCTTGTTCTCTGTAGGACAAGGATATCCCTTCCACTGCTGAGCTTCGAGAGTCCAGTGCACAGCACTGCAGGGCTTGTGCCCGAAACAGGAGAGGGGGCAAGAAGGAACAGTGGTGAAGGGAACAAAAGGGTTCATCCTGGCCTGGAGCCAAAACTCTCCCACACTATGATGGGGAATAGCAGTTCAGGATTAATACCAGATGGGGAGGGGATTCAGATGAGAAGAAAAAACCTCTGCTTGCTCCTTCAGTTTGAGTTCATATACCCTGTGCACAACTAGAGTAGCAGAAAGGGATTTAATGTGAGCTGAGGATCTGATCGTTAGGATCTCAGAAATTAATAGCATATTCAAACAAAGAATAAAAGTTCCTTAGCTGTTTGCCTCACTGTTTTTTCTCTTCTTTCCCAAAAAGTGCTCACCTGTTTTCACTTAAATAACCAGGATCACTGTTGAAAACCAGAAGGAATAATATGCAGCATGAAAATAATAAGCCTAGTCTTCTGATGTACGTGTAAAGAATAACATACAAAGACATGATCAATAAGTCAACAAGGAGCAGAAAGTGAAGAGGGGAATAAAAAGGCTGAATTTAAGCAAAAAATTATGATAACCAGCATCAGATATGTCTGATGCAGATGTGGCTAATTATTTAATGACAAGTTAATGAGATTTACAATATATACTGTAAATCTGTGTACCATTGAACAGGCAAACTGCCACAGATTCCATCTCAGATTAACAGGGGGCAAAGCATTTACATGCCTCTGACTCTGTTTATAATTTCACAGGGAAGGAAAAAAAAAAAAATGGAGAAAGAAAAAGAAAACTCCATCCCTGATGTGGAGTTTTTAAACAGTGGTAAAGTTAGTAGAAACATACTTTCCCTACAATAAAAAGTACAAGTAGAGCTCATATTTTTTCACTCTTGATTTTACCATTAGCTTCCAATTCTTATATTGCATTTTGTTTTCATCTGCTTTTTTAACTTGAAAATCTCATCTGAACAGTTCCGGAAAGAATTGTTAAACACATTAAATGTTACAACCATTTAAATAGCATGAATATAATTGTCTGGGTTTATTTTTCTAAAATTATGTTTAAAGAAGACCTTTACTTAGTGTACTATGAGGTCTCTCTATTATACCTGCTAAAGTTAATAACACTGTTGAGACTAGATGAAAAACAGAACACTAACCAAAATTGTAAAGAAATAAGAATGAACAACTGAATCACTACAGCTTTCTATACTTAAGTACTAATATCCTCTAAAGTGCACATACTTAAAAATAGTTAGTCAAAACCTTAAATGTTTCAGATACTGAAAGGACTGAGCAAGACTTATTTTGCAAATGTACAAAATATTCCTAGATACAGGAAACTCTTTTATTTGTTTAAAGAAGAGGACTATAAATGCCATTTATTTGTTTAGTGTCAATCACTACATAGACTGGCAAAAGCATATAAACATAAAAATATATAAACATATATCCAACTCGTAATTAGCTTCAAATGAGTAATTCACAGTCAATTCACGGGGAAGTAGTGTTTGTAGAAACTGTAGGACATGGGGTTATGAGCGACTTGATTGCTACACCTATAAAAAATTCCTGGTAATTGTGGTCCGAGAGTGTCCACTAAAATAATATATCCATTACCCAAATCCTGCTTAAGAAATTGTTTTCAATAGTAACTGCAGCCTGAAAAAACACACACCAAAAATATTTGAGTAGAAGAGATGAAAAGCAAGAGAAACTATGGTCACAGAATGAGCTGTTGGACAACCAATCAACTGCAGTTTTGGGAATTTTTGTCATAATTTAGTTACACCGTCATGGTGAGAATTGTATTCAACTTTTTGAATGTTACAACTGCTTAAAAAGTCCCAAATAATTAATAAATTATGTTTCATACAGTGTTGATGAGGTGTTAATGAAGAATATTTGTAATTTGCTATTTGTATTCCAGTACATGTGTTGGGGTGGGGTTTTTTTAAAGATTTATACAGGGACCAAAGCTGTAGTGAGTGTTTGAAGAACAAATGAGGCCTTTGATTTTTTGGGAGAGAGGATTTAGCTGATGATAAATAAGCCTATAGAATTTAAAGCATTTAAATCTTTTCCTATCATCTTTGAATCAGCTGGAGAGTTATGCTCATTTGGCTCAACACATGGACCTTAGATTTAAAAATAACCATATTCCTTCCTGAGTGAGGGAGTGAGCAGGATAAAAGCCAGATGTACTGGTTGTCTGAGATACTTAACATTCATTTTTGTCTTGACACATTCACACCAAGCAAGCAAGTGTGGGGTTCACGTTGTGAAAGCTGTGGTTAGAGCCTGATTCTGGCCAGGAGATTGAGAGAATTTCTGTTTCCAATATCCCCCATGCAGCAGAGCAGCATGCTTTTTCACATACCTGGCAAGTTTGTGGAATGAGTGCTCTTAGCAGCTACTTGTCACAGAATCACTTGTACAAGGAAAATGCCATGGACAAAGGAAGTAACTGGGTTTGAGGGTCACTAGACTTTGCTTATTCATCAAATTAGGGGATTTTCATAGAGATAAGTCACTTCTGATTAAATTCTGAAAATTTGCCTGAAAACTTGCCAGTTTACCTTTGTTGAGACTGCTTTCTGGCAGCTGGTCTACCAGATTTTCACCCTTTCAGAAGCCACAGCTTCTTGAGAGCTCAGCAGTAATTTATTCACTTACAGAGGGAATCCAAAATCTTCAGTTTTCCAGCCAGATGAATCTGAAACAGAAAATAAAAATAAAACAAAATGTTGCTGAAAAAGAAATTAATTTTTAAAGTTCCGCTTTAATCCCAATCCCATGCCAAATAATTTTTTATCTGCCAAGTTTATTAATTCAGTACATTGGTCTCTTTTTCCTTTTGCTGAATTTTTGCGTCAAAGGGGGACGAAAACATGATATTTCATTGCAGGGTTTTAATTTTTGCATGGAAATGAGATTTTTAAGTGCAAGTCCCCAAATTAGGAATATTATTTCATTCTTAGAGGAACCCATAATTCAAAGACCCAATTCCTGTCACAGTCATCTGGGATTTAAAGCCTTTTCAAGTGATCTGGAAGCCAGAGATTCAAAAGCTTGTATCCAGTTAGGAAGGCCATAGATGTAAAGAGCAACAGTATGGGTGTGCTTTCATCAATGGCTCAGTGAACATAATCAATTTATCCTCCATTTCAGTCAAACGTGTATCACAGTGAAGAAATTAAAGTCAGATTTTAGCTCTGAAAATACAAAACAGTCTGACCAGTTGAGATCATGTTCTGTATGCTACTGGGTGTACTTGGAAGCAGATATTTGTGCCCTTCTCCCAGCTCAGGGCATTTATATATTTTGACAAATGTATGTTTTCTTTGAAAATGTGTAAACAATCCTCAGCATAGAGAACAGAATTCAGATTCTCCCTCTCCTTGGTGTGTGCTCTAAACACAAACCAAGAACATTTTATTCTCTGTTTCTGATGTCCGGTTTTCCATGTTGGGGGAGAGGTGAGGGTGTATGCTGGGGTGGCTTCAAAAGAGCAATTCTTGGTGGTTTTATGGCAAAGAACAATAACTAATCAATTTCTTGTTGTTGTTTTCCAATGTTATTGTGGAAGATGAAGAAATGCAACTTTCAGTCTTCTAAATCTTGATGGGAAAACTGGACTCTGCTACTCCGGAGCCCGTGCAAATTTCTAGAATCACTCCTCAGAAAGTTGTATCAGTATTAACACCATTCTAATGCAAAAGCTGCTAACAAGTTTTACATTTCTCCTTACAGAGTTTTGTTCATAAATTCAGAAATTGATCAGAAATTTGTTCATAAAGTGCCTATGGTATCATCCTGCTATAAAGGCAAATGCTTGTCTACTTCTCTTTGAAGCACAAGCTACAGCACCTGTCTCTCTGCTGCCACAGTTAATGTGCCTCTGTAGATGAAAGTAAAGGAAATGAAAATAGGTCTCTCTTTAACTTCCTGATTAAAAACTAGTGGACATAGGAAACTTAGGATCCTCCAGCAGTAGACAGTAAGTATGCAGAAGGCTCTGACTCTTAAATACCATTTCAGCCCTATTATATGCAACTGTCCAATTTTTGGTTGATTTTAGCTTTGGATACTTGTGAAAATTGAATTGTGTTCAGATATTGTCCTGTTGTATTCAAGTACTGTCTAATTCAGTACTTTATGAGTTCTCATTGGAATGTACATGTTCTACTGGAATGCAAGTAAACGTTTTTATTATGATGTTAATTTTTATCAACATTAGCATTATTGCTACTTACTATTATTATTTGTTTTTACCATTCTTTCTTGCTTTGAAATCACAGCAAATGAAACTTTATTTTGCAACTGCGTAGAGCACATGCATTTGTAAATCTCAAACAGGTTTATCCTAAGGAAGTGGTTTTCTTTCTGACATTACATAGAGATATGTAAATTATTGTAAGATAAGTCAGCAGAATGTTTGGAGTCAGTGACAGTTTCAAAACTGAAATGATAAAATCTTTTTCATCCAATATTATATTTGATTTTACAGCCTGAAATTACCACAGATATCTTGTATAAATTCACACTTTTTAGTGCAAACGTTCATATACACTCTCTCTCTTCAAAGATAGACGAATTATGCTCCAAATAATTGACACAATACACAGATTATATGAGAAAGTAGTAAAGCACACAGAAATAAATGCAGTGACAAATGTACTGCATAACACCAAAACATTTGCTATACTGAAGAATCTAAACCTATAAATTATACTAGCAGTCTGAATTACAATCTTTGCAAAATGCTAAAATGCACTGTAATGTGTCAGGCAAAATCATTTTCCATTGGGACTTCATGTCAGTTGTCTCCATGAGTGAAATCTTGACTCCTCTAAATTCAAGAGAGAAGCTCCTCATAGGGCTATGATACTTCATAGGAGCAGAGGATCTGGGTCCCAGAGCTGTGAGAGCCTTTTAGATGATCCATCACCCCAGTGCTGTTCACGTTGTTCTTGGGACAGGAACTGAAAGAGCCTTTGAACTTCCTTCTTCTTTGAGAAGAAGTATTTAAGTCAACAGGGCTGAGAAAAGAAATTCTTATTTAGATATACAGCAGCAAACCCACTACTGATGAAAGTAAGCTATTGAGATGAGAAATCATACAACAGATGCAATTTTATGAAGTACTGCATAGTAGCTACCATTGCAAGCAAACAAATAAGCCTATAAAGGGATTCTGTGGCACCAAGAAGAATATTTTTTCATGAAGTTCCTCAATTTTGGGTTAGCAATCTGTGCTTTCCTGTGCAGTTTAGAGTATAATTCACATATCTGATTCCTTTCCTACGTCTCCAAACACAAAAATTGTTCTTCCTTCCCAAGAAAAACACTAAATGTAGTTGAAATGCTTTAATCTTATCTTAAAACCAGATCCGGTTTTAACAGGGAGCAACTATACATAAAGTAGGGGCTAGTATCACTTAATCCAAAACTGATATTGTTCTATGCAGAGATCATGAGTCTAATAAAACTTACCTCGAATTTTAAGATTTTCTATTTACTATGCAGAGCACCAAGGTGTTAAATTGTATAGATTTCTGCAAAGACAGGAAGTAAATAACCCTGGATGTTGTAAACATGTAAGGAGGCGCTTAAAATTCATTTTTCCCCCTCCTTTGCAGGTATTTTGGCTAACCTTCAGTCACTCAATTTAACCACATACTATCCCACCTGCATTGCACTTGGAGTCACTTTGGAATACTCATCTTACTTTGTTTCAGTTGCCACTCCTGTAGCAGCTTTCAGCTTAGCACTGTTATTTGTTTGAAAAGTACACTGAAACCCATACAGTGGCCAAATCTATTTGTTGCTGGTTTGGTCTGAGTTGGTTCTGTGGTAGCCAAAATTTTCAATTTCACAGTAAGAAAACAATTCTTAATTACATTCAATTTTTGACTGTTCTGGATTTGCCTCCCTCTTCTGAGAGTAAAATACATGCAGATACATATTTTGTGAGTTTTAAACACAAACCCTTACAGAAATTTATGTCAAATTGCCCTAGCAAAGTTTGCCATGATTCTCTTTTTCCCATAATTACCATTTCTGAAATTTATAATGAATTTTACCAAATTGGTCTTTTAATCTCCTTATTAAAAACGTAGTGAAGAAGACTGATTAAAGAAAAGAAATTCTTAATAAATCTCCAGCTATACAAATTTTAGGCACACTTTTATATGGTGCAATGTTTACTGGACATAGAGAAGGATCTTTTTTTTTTTCCTTAAGACTCTGCATTTATTTTAAAGTGCTGTCTCTGCTGCCTTTAAGATAGGGTAGCTGTGTATGAGTCTGTGATTTCCTCCTGTGGAGCTTTACAAGCTGTTGACATTCTCCTGTAGTGAATTGTGGTTGGTTATTCGACACCGCTTTGGTAAATCTTAAGATGCAAAAAAACCCGCATAGTGCTCGTGTGGTTTTGGATAGAAGTTGTTCTGGACATGCAATTACTTAAAATAACTGTTGTGTGCTACTAGGAAGCATTCCTTATCTCTTTCAGCATGGCTGGATAAATTGCAGTAGAGTACTCAAGGGCTGTTTTTGTCCTTGGGAAGATACGTACTCTTACTGTTATACCAACTCCTCATCTGCCTCCCAATCCCCTTATTAAATCTGGGTTAACAGCAATAGGCTCTTACTGGAGCTCTCATTTGACATTTTCTAAAGTATTTTCTGGGGAGATCTTCAAATGATTCACCTTAGTAACACAGAAGAATTTCTCACCCTGAATTCCCACAGCAAGTATCCTTGCTCACTCAAGAGCAGACACTTGATCATGGGTCTGCAGCAGCAGCTGTTCTATAATTAATCCTACGTTCAGCTGATTCCTAATTAATAATTAATGTTGTGTTCAGCAGTTTACTTAAAGCAAGGATTCAATCATTTAGTTTTGTACAAGGAATGCAATCTTTTTTTCTTACATTTTGAGTGTTTAATCCATGAATAAATATAAAATCATGTATTTTCAAGTAACTCGGTTCTTTATTTTAGGAGCTGGGAACAATCAAAACAATCATTTTTAAAATAACATTTTTCTACAATATCACTTCTTTTCAGATTCCTTTTAAAAATGGTCAGTTTGTTATCAGTTAAACTTCCAAAATAGTTACCGTTCATTAAATGCTCATATAAAAATTGCACTTATTCCTTTAAAGAACTCTTATACTGTTAATGAATTATTTGGTCTTGCTGTCCTTATGTCTTTCCTTGATTCACACTGGTGACAGCTTACAGTGGGTTTCAATGTCCTTGTTGCTGTCAGATGGACTGATAGTCTTCATAATCATGTCTCTCCAACAAAGTCCATGTGAACAAGAGGAAGAGTCTCTAGTAAAGGTGGCCACTAGAGAATTGGAGTGTCTGATTAATGTATGAGAGGTTTTCCATTCCTAATTCAGAGGTTCTAGATTCATTGATTTTTCCATAGAGAAAGAAAGATAACAGTATTTTCCATAGTGAATAGGAAATAAAATGAAAGCAATACACCTAATCACTGTTCAGATACCTGTTTGTAAGGAAAGGCAAAATCCCTGTATTCCAAGGTCACATTATTTTGATCCGTTAGAGTAGTCCATTATCAATCACCCAAGGACTTCCCTGTATATATTTGTCTAACCAACATCTGCTTGAATAAATGAATCTGTGAATCTCATCCTGCCTTTAAACAGATGAGAGGGAAGGAGATCTGATCTCCTTTATGTAAATTAAATGCGACCTCTGGGCTCTTGGTAAGGTGCCAATGCATCCTTCAGCTGAGCAAATATTGGAGACCTGATCTAAACCTATATTTTTTGAGGCTGCTGCATGTTAATAACATATTTATTTGTGACATTCAATTCACTCAGGTTTCCGAAATCAATAAAATAATCCATGTTGGAGAGGTCTGGATAGAGAATATAATTCCTTCTGGCTCATAAAGAGGTATGTTGTCATTAGCCACTCCTGCCTAGCAGTGTTTGTGGATTCTGTGGCTTTCTTCATTCTGTCAGTGGTACAACCAGTTCCCTAGAGAAACTTAGATTTCATTTACAGAAATAGGAGTGTTCTCTAAAGAATTTCTACAGAGAACTTTTATGGGGAAAGGCTCATGTCTCCCCCAATATTGCCATTAAGAATGCTCTTAAGAGATGTACACCACATGAACTTGCATTTATTTAAAGTAGAGCACATGGACATAGCAGTGAAAAATAGATACATTTTAAGGAAAATGACTAGATATTTATGACTTAATGCTATTTGATGTTTATACATTTAAAAGCTTTTAAAAATACATATCAAAACATTTTTCAAATAAAGACTCCTTAATGTGCCAAAAAATAAAGATGTCATTTTCAACCTGCACATTTTCTAAATTTTGTACTAAATCATTCTGAGCTTGTTGTGTGAAAGCATTACTAGCCATGGTCCCATGTGCTAACTAATTATAGTGTGGACGTGGGCTGAGAAGTGTCCTGGCATGATGCAGATAGAACGGCTTTCTCACTATTCTCTCTGAAGTATTTGCTTCATCTCTCACTCTGGTTACATTATACCATCTGCTTTCAGTTCTTTCCACTCTTGCTTGATAGAGGATAAGGGTATAGCCACTTTTGGAAGAAGGAAAATGTCAACCCCCAAATTTTTCCTGTGTTAAAACCCCCCCACACCAAAACCCCCGACCAATCAGGGCAAACAATCCCCTGATGTATAACAGTTAGCTTGTGCATGAGTGTGTCCATGCACACAGGGCTTGGCATTTTTTTGACAACAGTACTTGCCAATGTTCTTTTTTGTATCCATAAGCACTTCCAAAGACATTTGGAAAGTCTCCATTGAGACCATATAATTTTTTCTCATTTCTCTATATCCATAGTGGAAATTATATATTAGTTTGCATCAGATAAATAATACACATATTTTATATTAAGTGTACACCATACAAAGTTATAAACATCCATGCTCTGGCTTCCCCAGAAGTTATTATATCAATATGGTTAAGTGGCTTTAAGTGTTATCATTCAGAACCCTGAAAAAATCTGGTCTTAATACTGTATCTTGCAGAGAAGAATGGATGTTATTTTCAAGCCCTTACTGTAAATTCAGTATGCTGGGGTTTCTCTCTTAACTTTATTAAAATTATTACATTTATCCCACCTAATATGAATTGTATAATTCACATTGTGGTAATTTACTGGTGGTTAGAATAAAAACTGAATATATACAGGCACTTCCCAATAGTAGATAGATTGGGGTAAAAACCAAAACAAACCAAAGAAAGAGAACAAACAAAAATGGAAAAAAAAAAACCAAACAAAAACCAAAAACCAAAACCAAAAACAAACAAAAAAATAACAACAACAACAAAAAAAAACCCAAGTAGAAAAAAAATCTAGAGCAATGTGCTGTAGAGTGTATCTAGAGTAATACTAAATTTTTTTCTGTACTATATATGAGTTACTTGATCTGTTCTCTCACTGTAGCTTTCTGAGACAAGTTTTAACAGTTTTTAGATAAAACTTTGAATTCTGATTTTGAAGTATAATATGTCTGCAATGTTCAAACCTGATTCTGATCCAGGACAGGAAAGGGGATAATTCTGTAAATCTGAAATGAAGGAGCATGTCTCCATCAGCCTATGTCAGTTCTGTGCTGCCAGTTAAAGCTGGGAGTTCAGAAGCAGTCTGGGTTCAGAGAGATACCTATCTGACTTGAGACAAAATGAGGACTAAAACGTCAAAGGTTGGTGAAATCAAATTTTGCTAATGAAGTTGTATTACCAATTAATAAGATCACCACCATATGCAGCTAAGCAGTTACATATGTTGTATTTAATTGAACCTGAGAGTTCTTTGTCCCCCACAATTCTTTAGGCATTTTAATCCATGGGCCATGTTGTATTCACATATTGCAATGGAATTATCTCAGGCTTTCCATAGGGTGGAAGCTGAACATAGCTATCAGGGAAGCACTCTGCCACACATCAGCTATTTCGTTAGCACTGCCTTAGCTCACTTAGCTAGTGAATGTAACGTAATTCAAGCTAGCTTACCCTAATAATATTATTCTCAATAGAAGCAAAATGTATTTAATTGTCATTGATAAGGGAAATTTAAAATATATTTTGGGCTTTATAAATTTAGAAGGTATGGGTTGCCTTAAACTCAGGTTTCTCTTTTACCCAGGCAAATATGACTGCATTTGTACATTATAAAACATACTAATACTTGTGTCTCAGACTACTTAAAGAGCATTGTTTCCAAGATAATACCAGTGCTTAAGGCTGAATTCTGTGAGATATTTTAGCCTTTTCTAAGAAAGTGAAAGGTCACAGAAATTTACTGCATTATATAAATGCAATGATCTCTCCATATGCAGCTTCTCTGCAGTGAAATAAAGAATAATGCTAGATGAATTTTCTCTATTGTAATCTTACTTTCCTTACTCTGAAAATCATTGCCAATGGCAAGGGAAGCTATTAAGGTGCTTAAAGAATATCTTGTATTTATGAAAAAGCATAGCAGATCATTATTTTGCTTATAGAATCATAGAATACTTAGGGTTGGAGGGTGAGTTGTTGACATAAACACAAGGTTTAATGTTGATTTTTCATATTGGTGCTTGAATAGCTACATCCTTGCAAATTTTTTCCATTTACATAAGATGGATGGATCTCTTTTTAAAACAGCTTGCATCTGTTTTTAAAGCAGTTAAACAGCAGAGACATTATCTCTGTGCCATTGAAACACACTATCTGGAAAATGTCTGTAAAATGCATTTCCATCTGAAGTACAGTTAGGATAATTTTTCTGGGAGTTTACTAATAATATTTATCATTATGAAGTATGAAATTAAACATTCTTCATGTAGAAGATCTAATTCAGGAGGAAACTAACATTTATAAATTTAACTTATTTTGGTTTATTAAGTCTCAACATGCCACTTCTGTATGTCCTGTTGCAGAATACAGTCAGCCCAAACTTCTTGTATTGTTTTCATATGGGTTTGGTTTTAGTTAAAGCACACAGATAACCATCTCAGTTGGTACAGATGCAACTGCTTTTTTTTGTTAGAAATTGAATTGCTCCCTGCTCATTTTCAAACTCTGGAGAGTTTCCCACTATTCCCATGCTTTTAACTTAGATTAATTCACATTTAGATACAGCCAACATTTATACTGGGTGCAGAGTCCCACATATAAATTTTCAAAATCCCCTTTTCCTGCAGTAATTTTTGCACATATTCAAAGGAGTTTAAATGTGGAGGAATACACCAAGGGAACCCTGCTGACCTGTGCCGGAGTACTAAAGCATGCTTAAAATCTCCTTTGAAAGCCCACCCAGGTCCTGTGCTCAGGAATGAGGGCTGTGCAGAGAGGAAATCCTACTACTTCCTCTAAATTGCCTGTAAAAAATTTTTAAATTCCTTGACTTATAAAAGCAGTTTTGTTGTTTTGTTTTTTTTTTTTTTTCACAGTGCATTTTCTTCCTGCTTTTATCTTTCCCATTCTCAGTCAGATTTATTTTTAGGTAAAACAGAAACAACCTTTTCTGAGTGTTTGGTAGTTAATTTCAGTGCAAGTACATGTTCAGCTATGCTCAGTTTTAATCCCATTTGCCAGGGGACAACACCACTGGGCTCGGGCATCTGTAGCAGCCTCCACACCTTCATGTTTATCACTCTGCCACGAGCAGCACATGGCAATGCTTAGTAATTCTGCCCTCTCCCATAAGCTCGTGTCATCCTGCTGCTGATTTATTTGGAGCCATTGCCTGTACAGGACAGCAGCACTCCTGTTGCTCCCTCGCAAGTCTTCAAGGTCGATGTGAGTCGAGGACAGAAGGGCCATTTTGAAACGGTGTGGCATAACAAATGGAAGTGTCCCATTTCAGCAAGTCGGCATGAAGTTTATTCCTGTCATTGGTGTCACCAAATCAAATTTACTCGCAAAAGTCAAAGCTATCAAAGCCTCCCTTGTTTCCTTGCTTATAATTCAGGAGCTACAGAGCCATCTACTGGTGCTTTTCATACCTTTACGTACAACTCTAAGGCATTTGGTAACAATATAAATGAGTCCTGAATCTATAAGGATATTTATTCAAATTAAACTGGTGAATTTCCTTTGTGACCGTAACTTTAGGGTGAAAAATTAGGGCAATTGGGCAACCACGCTTCACCTGTGAAAACTCGTAATAATAAGCAAACTGATAAAATGAGAATGAGTTAGAGAGGATCATAACAGAGAAATAGTAAAGCTTCAGCGGAGGCTTAAAAGGCTTCAAAACCCACTCTGTGTATGTGTGTGCGTGTGACTACTAATGACAGATATTCTTATTAGGTTAAATAGCTGCTATCTTAAAATGTAGTAAATATAGACTCCTTGACAACCAATTCTGCTATTTCAGGCAGTCCTTACTGAAACAAAAATAATAAAACTTGAGGGCCTTCAGTGGCAGATAAGCTCTTTTTTAGGCACAAGAAAAATAAGGCAATCTACACATAGACTAAGTTCCCACCAATAACCAGCTTCGCACGCTTAAATATGCATCACTGCAATTTCACTGTTGCTTTTCTGTGTCTATTGCAGAGCTGTGCTCTGGTAGGTCTGATTGAAACCTCACATTCAGGTGGCAGGGCCTGTTCAGTGACAGATCTACCTGTGTGTGTGAGGTTTAACATTACGGTGACTAGTTATGACCACTATGAGGGACTTGTTCGAGGCACCAGTAAGACAGCTTGCTCCAGACCACTTTCTCCTCTGGAGACTCTCTGGCACATCCCTCCTGCTAAGGGTGCCAGAATAGGGGATGCAGCTGAGGAAACTAGAGGTATTTCCCAAGCCAGTCAGTGTCTGTCCTTTGGGTAAATCTACAGCAGTATGTAAAACAAGTTGAGGATGATTTCTCATTTGAGACTGAGTAGAACAGACAGGCTCACAGCAACAGTACACTTTCTAAAGCAGAGTATTCAAATATACATTACAAACAGCTTGTCCCTGCACTTTCTAAAGCAGAATATTCAAATATACATTACAAACAGCTTGTCCCTGGACCCTCTCTCAGACCCATGTACTGTGAAAATACTGAAGTGTTGTAAAATATAAATATATATTTGGTCAGTTCAGAACTGAAATCATGTATGGGCTGCATGGTAACCAATCAGCATTCCCTGATCTCTGTCATGAGGGTGCATGGAGGTGTTTGAGGGGTCAAAGTCATAGTCCTGAATGACTGTAGGATATGAGAATCAAACTGATCTGACCTTGGTTTTTCTGCATGTGGAGAATATCCTTGGCATTTGCTGTGGCTTGAGCCATGCCTGTGTACTGCCCTTGAACGAATGAACAGGGATGAGCAAAAAACAAACTGCCTCTGGGTGCTTGGTCGCTGTTAAGCAGTTCTGAGGATCACGGGTCAGTGTTTAGGCACATGATACATGGGGGTTTTGTTGTTTTGTTATTATGGCAGACAGAATTTCTGGAGCAAATTAGGTCAGACATTGGTTGGAAATGACAAGGAAAGAAATGAAATATAGAGTGGAGAGTGTAAGTAATTTGGCACAGATTCAGAGAAAAATTGCTGTGAAAGGTGAGGGAAAGAAATCAGGAAAAAAAAGTAGCTACCAATCGTAAGACTAGAAAGGACATAATAAGGGGGCTTACGCAGATAAAAAATGAAGAACAAGAAGGAAAAGGACATAAGGGTAAGACAAGAACTGACAGAGGAAACAGAAGGGGCCTAACTGAACTCAGCAGACAGAGATCTCTAGTCAAGCATGTGCTCTCTAGGCATTTCCCTAATTCCTATGGTCTTTCATAATGAAAAACTCTAATCCTTACTAGAACAGAGATATTTGTTTCATTTATCAGTAGACCTAAGAAGGCTTTTCCTACCTTCAGGATGCAGACAAATATTCTCAAAGGCAAGTCATGACACATTAGCTATGTGGGAAATAATAGCTTTGTCTTTTCTTTCTACAAGTGCTTTTGCAGCAAAGCTCTTCATCACACCAACGCAAGTAATCAATCTATTGGCAAAATATTTAGGCACTTGTTTAATATTAGACACAGACTTAAGGAGTTCCATGTTAAGGAGTTTAATCTCAACTCTGTGTTTGACTTAAAGCTATAACTGTGCATTTTCCTTGAATGGGACCTTTAGGTATGTACTTGACCATCTGTAACTTAGTCCTGTATCTCTGAATCCAGAATCTATCACATTATATAACCAGAGACTGGTTCAAGAATCAGTCACATCAGAAATTTGACTAATTCTGGAAGGTACAATTTACATCATGCAGCTTCCACTCAGATCAGAGAGGGCTGGACGACTGCCTTCTCAGAGACCATCTGTGTTCAGCTAATGCTCTTTCAGCAGCACTGTGCTGCCAGAACTTGCAAGCAAGGGCTAAGGAGGAGGTGGGATTGCACTGGAGAGTCACCAGTCCCATTTTTCACCCACTCTGCATTCTGTAAAATCAGAAGACACATCTACAGAGATGCCAGGCTTTTCCCACACAGTCTCCATCAACACCTTACCTGCTGACTGTTCTTTCCCAGGGGAAACACGTAGATAAAGCTCTCTCCTACTTGGACACAGTGGATTTCAAAGGGTTGAGCATTGATTTCACCTTTTGTATGGCTTCCAAAATATATATAAAATTACGTTTTAAAAAAACTGAAAATTGTCTTGAGTTTTTCACTCTTTTATACTTCACTGTTTAAAATCTGTAATTTGCTGGATTTCATTAGACAAATTGATTTGAAAACTGCAAGGACCATGCTTCCTGAGACTGCTAAAGAACTGCTACTACATGCCACTAGAGCCAAGAGGCTCTCTAAGGGGGCTTATCTTCACACTTTTGTACACTTTTAAATGTTCTGAGAATGAGTGGCGAAGTGTTATTGGATTTGCTAAATATACCCATATGCTGATATCTGCAGCACAGTTAAAACACATCCATATATTTTATTGCTGTTGACAGAGCATAGTCTATAATTAAAAGAGAAGGCAAAAATAAAGTCAGAAGAGGAATAAAGCCCCATCTTAAAGACTTCTTATAATACTGAAGCATTTAATAGGTGTGTTTAACAGGAGCTATTTATTTGTTCTTGTAATAAAATTCAAATCTACAAAACAATTTCTTTGGGTGAGATTTCAGTATTCTCTTAATACAATAATAAATAACGTTTATTTAATTGTGCTACAGTAGCACTGAAAAGCATGAGCAAAGCTTTTTGCACACTATGAATGGTCATAAAGAAACAATTCTTCCACTACAGGGTAACCTGACAAGACATAGAGACTGCCTGTTCTACAGACTGAATATATTTGTATATTGCATTTTGTAAAAAACATTCAGATAGAAGTGCTTAAAAAACTGATAAATCAGTTTCAATCCAACACTTTACTGGGCTGACATTCCTTGACAGTACACCTGGTCAGTATGATCATTAGCAGTACATGCGCAAACAGTTAATCCTTAACACTTTTATATTAAATCATCTGAAGGTGAACAATCCTACACACCTCCAGTTAAGGCAAGTTAAGGCTGATGACCAAGGTACCCAGTCACCAAGATGGAGGTGGCTAGGGTTCAGAGCATTTTGATGAAGAAAACTGTGGCCCAAGTATGGATGTTTTTATTTCTGCATTTTCCTTACTCATGCTTTGTTCTGCTCAATGTTTTCTACAAAATAAAGGGGGTGACCTCATCTGCTTTTGACATAGTTTTTCTATTTGGAGATGGACAGGACTTGTTCTGTTTTCACCAAACATCTTCCCTGCTTATTCTGCAGAGTTATTCTATCAGCCATCTCTCACTACACGTCCTTTGTTTTTACCTTGTAGGTTTTGCTACTTGCACAAAATACCATGCTGGACCAAATATACCACAATTCTCCATTTGCCTGTTTGCGGTTATATACCACTTCCATATTTAGCTGTGTTTAAAAATGTTTATTGCTAGTTCTGCTATTGGTAGTGTTACCATGTTAAAAAAGGTCTACACACTGTCACATATTTTAATGTCCTTAAATCTGCCTTTAAGTCAAACAAATATTAGTCATATCTTTCCTAGCCTGCTAACAGACACTTCATCTTTTCCTAGAAACTCCTTTATTTATACAGTTGACTGAACTCCCTTAAATAAATTGTACGCAGTCAATGACTTAAACAGAAGATATGTAGCCGAAATGTGACCAACAGCACAGAGAAAATCAGATTTGGTTTCCAGTGTTTCCTAGAATGAGCACAGTTCATACTCAGCAAGGCTTGTTCATCAACGTGCTTTTGCTAAATGCCCAAGGCCAGAGGTAGGTGCAGAAGGTACCACGTGCAGCAGTTTTTCCTTTCAGTTGCAGAACTGGGACTTAATCTGCAGTTGCCTTCTGTGTGTTTTCTCTCACACGGGGGAACCAGGAGGTTTGAAATTGTAGCTTTGTCTGGTAGCTACCCACCAAATTTGTAAACACTCGGGGAAGCTTCAATCAGTTAGAACATCTCCAACTAACAGTTACTCCAACAGTTTTTTATCCAGAATCATCTTCTTTTCTGCTTCTGCCATCAATACTGTAAAGGGAAATTACTGCCTACTTTACTGTCTTCTTTTTTTTTTTCTTTTTTTTTGCGATTTCTTCCTGTTCATTTTTTTTGTTTGTTTCTTTTTAATAAAAAATTATATTTTTAAGCATTTTTTATTTTTCTCTTAATCAATCAGAAAGCATTTCTTATTTATATTCCACCATTTCTTTTGACTGGTGAAGATGTATTTGTGCACGTGGAATCTATGCAATTTTCCTGAAGTTGGGAGAAGTCTTGAAAAATTACAGAAAGTACATTTTTCATTCTGAAATTCTGTAACATTTTATAAAATTAAGAGATAGGATGCCTTTTTTGTCCTAATATATAAAGCATTTTTTGTTTCATCTGTGTAAACTCTTAAGAAGAGACACCGTCATGTTTAGGAGACATATTAAAGCCATGATCGGAATTAAATTCATCATGTATCTCATGAATCTCCAGGGATTCCTAGAGTAGAAGCTGATAGGTCTAGTCTTCACTCCCATCCTGATAAAATGAATAATCATGATCGTGAAAAATTTCATACTGACAACAGGGTTAAATTCTGTTAATATTCACAACAGTTGGGCAATAGGTGCAGCTGTTTAAGATTTCTCTTACGTGCTCATGTCTTTTTAACACCATGACTAACTAATATGGAAAAGGAATATTTGAAATAGACAAAAAGAAAAACCCTCAGTTGGTAAATTTGGTATAATTTTGTCACTTTCTTGGTATATAAGCCAACTTTCAGGCTCCTGGATCAATTTCTAGCACCTAAGTTAAACATGAAGAGGAGAAGTTGGTAGGAAAGATCACTAAGCAGCCTAACAGAAGAAAAAATAGGGTCCTGCAGGAACCTGAGTTTGCATATGTAACACTTTCTCTTTATACTATAATTCTTAGAAGCAAACCTAAACTTAGTAAAGCACAGATGAAAAGACAGATTGCGAGTACAACTGAATTTAATTCTTCTCAAATGAGCTGTTCCAATGACTCATTATATATACATGCATATATCTATATTTAAAGATATATATATCTCAAATAATTACTAAAGAGCCTAGTTCACCTCTATTAAAAATAACAGTAAATTGTTTAACATTACTGGCAACTCTGTTTGTTTGTTTCAGTCTTTAAAAAACGAAAACATGTTGCTTGGGGTTTGGGATTGGAATTGGTTAGATGTGTATTCGCCCTGCCTAGACACTGCATCCTGGAAATGCCATAATTGCTGCTGATTGAGTACATCCTACTGAAACGAAAAATTATGTCAAGCTTCAAAGATTTGTATTATGAAGAAGACTGAAAAAGCTGAATGTATGTTCACTGGATGCAAGGGAACATCAAAGCTATCCATGCAAGGGTTATAAAGTTATAACAGATTAAATCAAATCCAAGCCCAACCCTAAAATTTAAAGATGAATAAACAGACACTAAGGAGATTGTTCTCTCGAAAATTAAGGAATTAGAGAACAAAAGGATTTTAGAAATGCCATTTCTAAAGGGCTAATAAACCAGAAATATTTAAAAGGAGGAACTATCACAACCATGAGCTCTAGCAATCACAAAATGGAAGCTGGAACAAAAACTATTAGACAAAGAGGAGTCAAAGGGAAAAGACAGAGTTATGGTTTCAAGGTGAAGGAAAATCACCACAAGGAGGTAAAACAGAAGACTATATCTTATCACCCTATATTTTTATCCAGGCTCCTAAAATAAGATCACAGACTATTTTGTATTTATGTGTTTGTTCAAATACTTGGATTTGCTGATTTTTGTGTTGTTGTGGTTATTGCATTTAATTGAGAGTTTATTCCCATCATGCCCCAGTACAATCAGTAGAGGTGCCATCTATATTAAACCAGAGCAAAACAACACAATTGTCAGCTTCTCTCCTCTTCCCTCTCCCTTGTTTTTTAATTCTGACATCCTTGACAACCAACACCACAATCTGTAAACAAGTTTTATTACAAACCAGCAAAGAGTTTAAAGTATGTTTGTCTCTAACCACGCAAGATCTTTTATGTCTTTAATGATTCTTTGTGGTTTGATTGTAGTGTTAATTATTCATACTGTAAATATTTAATCATTGATCAGATTATTTAAATGCCACATTTCAGAACAATCAGTTAGTTTGGGGCATTCTCTTATCATATTTAATCTTTTACTTTAGTTTTAGAATATTTTTTTTGGAGCCCAATGGATATGTGACTCTTTTTAAACAGCAAGTAACAAGTTACAACTAGAGAAAGCCATGGAATATATTACTAGTATGTGCTTTTGGATGAACACTGGTTTGCACTTGTGGGATTTGCACTCATTTTCATGAACAAAGTGTCAGTTGTCAGAATACTGTCAAATAATATACAATAAGGTATACAGAATAACAGCATAGCAATTCTACTTATTCATTAAAATATTCATGAGGGATTTTTTTGTTATCTGAAAAGCTCTGATAAGGAATGAAAAACAACAATTAGGATGAAAATTATAAGGATAGCCAGTTAATGCACACCTAAAATAACCATTAATACCTCTAAAAAATATTTTTCTATGTGTATTAGCTAGGATAAAATATAGCATTCACTGATTTCATTATCACATTATATTTGCCTTATTAGTGTATTCTTGTTCTAAATTTATTTGCAGGAATTTTTTTTTACTGTAAATAGCAAGTTTCTTATAACTATGGGAGAGGGCTTTAACTTATGCTTATACGAATATTTATATTGAAATTCTGAACCAATTTCTCCAGGTTTACTTCAACACAATATAGAGCACGAAAGGATATTTTCAGTCAGGTCCTGTTCTTTTCTCTCACTACAGTACTTTGTGCAATTCCTTTTATGTATTTGTATATTTATATATATGTGTGTGTGTGTGTGTGTATATACACACACACACACATGTCCCAGCTCCAGTTTTAATGGTTAGGTTTTTCATCTCTTCTGATTATGAACTCCCATTTGGACAAGAGTCTTCAGTTAGATCTCTAGTATATAGTGTACTCCCCTTTCTCTAGTTTTTCACTCTAGACAGTGCAAGTTTTCCTGATATAAAGGGATTACTACTATTTAAGTTATCTGTGATGCCATATCTATCCTTAGCTCAACTAGCTGCAGAGGTTTCCATTGTAGCCAAGAAGATCCAGTTAATATAGTCAGAGGAATTTAAGAAATTAATCTTTTGTCCAACACAGGCATATACTGAAGGATGAATCAAACTTTAAATATGATTACTCAGATGTGCACTCCCTCATTTCAGCAGATAAACCCCACCATCTTTGTCTAACATGCTTCTAAGCAAAGTACTTTTTCAGCATAATTGCTTCCCTTTTGTGTTGGTTTAATACAGCCTGGCTTTAGTGGGCAGGAGAAAAGTTGTTCGGAACTTCTATGTCCGGCACAGAGCTGATCGCTGAAAGCTCTGGCGATGAGCAGGTCACTAGTCCAATTAGAGAAGCTGGTAACACCTCTGTGATGACATATGTAAGAAAGGAAAAACCACCTGAAGTCCCTTTCTTTCTCCCGAGGGGTGGTGGGGTGGCCACCGGGGCCCATCCTGGTGGGAAGGGGGGCCGCTGGGGCCACAGGGCCAGAGCCTCCCTCGAGGCCGGGACCGCAGGGCCGGAACCCTCCCAAGGCTGGGACCATGTGGCCGGGGCCCTCTTGAGGCCGGAGCCGCCCGTGTGGCGCCGGTGATGACCATGGGGCCGGGGCCAGCGTGCGGTGCCAGCAAGGAACACGTGGCCAGCAGTGAGAGACATGGCAGGCAATTCCCCAATGCAGAGCTCAGACAAAACCAACCTCTCAACTGCAACTTACAGACACCAACTTTCTTCCAAGTCAGAGAAAAAGGAAAAGTGAGGACACGTGAGGAGAACCAACACGGCGGCACCGAGGTCAGTGAAAAAAAAAAAAAGGGAGAAGTAGGAGGTGCTCCAGGCACCGGAGCTGAGATTCTCCTGCAAGCCGTGGTGAGGACTGGGATACAACAAACAGTTTCCCTATAATTCATGAAATGCATGGGGGGGTGCAGAGATCCACAAGCAACCTGTGAAGGAGAGTACTCACATTGGAGCGCATGGATGCTGAAAAGCTGTAACCTAGTGAGGAACTCGAACAGAGAGAGATGACCCTTGCTTTTAGAGAACCTTTGCTTCCTAACTAGAAAAGTTGATCCTTAAAAGACTAAACCCCATGAACTAAAATGACCCACGCCAGACAGATGTGGGAAGACTGCTTGGCCCGTGGGAGGGATTCACATTACAACAGGTTCGGGTGGGACTGTTGCTTGTGGAAGTTAAAACCACGCTAGAAAGGTTTGCAGAAAACTATGTACCGTGGGAAGGATTCCACAGCACAGCAGAAGAAATTATTTTCCTTAAGAATACTGAAAAAAGACTTTCAAGAAGTGAAATACTGACCAAANCCTTTGCTTCCTAACTAGAAAAGTTGATCCTTAAAAGACTAAACCCCATGAACTAAAATGACCCACGCCAGACAGATGTGGGAAGACTGCTTGGCCCGTGGGAGGGATTCACATTACAACAGGTTCGGGTGGGACTGTTGCTTGTGGAAGTTAAAACCACGCTAGAAAGGTTTGCAGAAAACTATGTACCGTGGGAAGGATTCCACAGCACAGCAGAAGAAATTATTTTCCTTAAGAATACTGAAAAAAGACTTTCAAGAAGTGAAATACTGACCAAAACCCCATGTATTGTTTCCTTGCTCGGTCAGTGGAAAGAGGGAGGGACTGGGGAAAAAAGCTGTTCTGAAAGTTTGCTTTGGTTCTCATTACCATTTTTACTTTTAATTCTGTTAATAATAAATCTTCCTTATCCTGTTTAAGTTTTGAACCTGTTTGCCTTAAAGTGGTTTTTTTTTCAATAATCCTTATCTCGACTCATGAAAATGAAGTTTTAATTTCCCCTCCTCTGCTTAGCTATAGCAGTGAATAGTTTTTTTGGGGGTGCCTGGCACTTAGCAAAAGTCAAACCATAACTCCTTTGCAGATCCAAAGTAAGATAAGATGAATTCTAAATACTTTTAATTGATCTCTACCTACACTCTCTCACTCACACTTTCTCTATTTTTATTCCTAGAAACCTGATCATTTGAAAATTGGAAAACAATGTGCTAGGAAACATTTCTGCTGTACAGGCAGGCAGCAGCAACACAAGGTTGGCAGCAAAAGCTTTTTTGCATTTTTCCAACATTATTTGGATATTCACGAATTCAAGCTCTGTAGTATATTGAAATGTTCAATTCAGCTGACACCTGCACAAGTGCTGCTTTAAATTGCCATTTCTTCTGGGGTAGGTACATCAAATATATTGTAATGGAAATCTTCCATCCACACTCAGTTAACAAGCCTGTAGGGATAATTTTCAGGACAGAAAAAGGTAAAAATATCCATTTATAAGAATAACTGAGGCATGAGGGCAATAATACAGTAATTTCAGTATTCTAGAAGTAATAGGTTCCTACCCAGAATTTTCCACCCGATATTAAGGAGCAAGAGCTGATGGCTCTTGCCATCTCGAAGAGCAAGATTCTGATATGGCAACATAGAAATCTGTGAGAGATTTCTTGAGAATCAGCAGCAGCTCTGTATTTTCCACAATATTCTGATATTAACCTGAAGCTCATTGTGGAATTTCCACTCACAAGAGACTTGCTTGTGAAAGAACCGATAAAAATTTTGTGGCACTTTGTGGTAACCTCTATTCTTCAGTTAGGGCACAGAACCCCTTAGGTTTCTCCAAGGCTTCTGCAGCATAAAGGTTTTAGAATTTCTTTGAATCCCACCAGTCTTCTAAAATCTCCATATTCATTTTTGCAAATGTCAAGTTTACATCCAAACTGATCTAAATAAAACTAACTTGGTCTTTAATATTTACTTTAATATTTATTGTATTTGTATTTTTGCCTGTAATGCCAAGAGACCCTTCTTTACTTTCCAGTAAGCTTATAAAAACATTTATTCTTTTTTCCTTATATATAATATCCCAACCAACATAGGTTACTCCAAAGCCTAAAGCAAATGTTGGTGGCTAATGGGAACATTGTTCTTGGAAGTTATCCTTTAAGTTCATCAAGCTAGATACTGTTATTACTTATTTAAGAGACATTTTGGAAACACTGACTGACACTGAAAAGTATTACATAAAAAATGCATTCAAATTTTATTACCTAATGGTAGTTTGTTTAATGCATGTTTTTAACATTTTAACATCAGCTGGAAACACTCATTCACTTGCAGATTAATAGTGGGGTGCATTTAATATTTTATACTTCCCTCATATTATTAGAGGCTAAAAACATAGAGACTGGCTTTAGGCAAGTTTGTTTAACCAGTGACAAATCAGCTATGATAAAATATGGATGTCTTCTGGAATTTTAGAAAGAAGAGATGGTTTTTCCCAGTTGTACACTAGGTGATTACAAGGGAAGATGAAAAGTCAAGTGGTTTCCTAGAAGATGCACGTATGACTTCATACATTTTAAGCTCTCATTCCATGTTCCCTGACTTCTGCGATCATAAGGAAGTCAATAATATCTGGATTTCTGTTTGTCACTGATGAATCATCTTTTTTTTTTTTTTTGCCAAGTTTTCATTCATATTCTGGCCAATAACGATTGTTGAAGATTTCCCTAATATTAGTATGTTTGTATATGTAATGGTTTGTTTCATCCAACGTAAATGTAAATGAGTTGATATTTCTAGAGGCTATTGTCACCTCAGAAAACTCCAATACAGAAAAAGTGCATAGGGGTGTAAGTCACTGAAAGGTTTGGTTTTTCTGTATTCCTTTAAAGGCTTGCTTTAAATTAAATACACCGTGCTTTAAAAAAAACCCAAATCAACACTATTAAATTCTTCAGGGATGCAGGCATGACTAACTGAAGAAGTCTTTTTTAATAGTAACTAATTGAAGATATCTCTTTTTTCATCTGTGGTGCTTTAAATTGCAACATCAGAGATGAAAAATATTTTTATCCTAATCATGATCCATGTTTTGTCCCACATGAAATTCAAATTCTTCCTGAGTTTCAATAATACAGTCTGAAAATACTCCATTTTACTGATACTAAAAATTATTTCCTTTTGATGAGAATGGGTAAATTTTAAAAAGCATTTATCAATAACAAATTTTAAAGATCTAAAAGTATCGCTAGACTCAAAACAGAAATAATCACTTTTTGCTGCTAACGAAATGTGAAGGCTTGGTTTTGGGTTGGGTTGAAACCAGATTTTTTGTAAATGATAAAATTTCCTCAGAGGTAGAAATTGTATTTCTCAGTGACCTCAAGCAAGGGTATAAAACTGTCTCTCCAGTGCTCTAGTTGTTTGGCTTGCAAGTCAGCTCTAGCATATTGTGTAGTCAAGCTGAAATTCACAGCATCCACTACTTTCAGTCTTTGTAACTACAGACAGATAAAGACACTGTAGATAAATATTCTTTGCATTGCATACCTAGAGTGTTGCCATTGTTAATTGTCTGGTGTCTTAAGACCCATTCTGTAAATAATGTAAATTGAACATCAATATTATATTTAAATGCTGTCCTTACCGAAACTGATAGAGAGGTGCATCAAAGGTAGGAATGGCACAGAGGTACCCAACTAAAGTACATTTTGGTGGGCATTAGTCAGAATTGGTCACTTGAATATCTTTGATGATCTGGGTCTAAAGTTATATACATTTGCTGGTTTTGAAGAACTTCTCACTCCCTAGCAATGTGGTTACATGAAAATTATTCTGGAACGTGCTGGAATGTATAGGTCAACAACTGTGTTGCAGATGGCCACACAGCACTCTGGAACAAAACCACAACCCCTTCCATGTATACATACAGGACTTAATGCCACCTTCTTTTCTTGGGCTGAAATCAAACTGAATTTTGCACCATTCTTCCACCATCTAATTTCTTGTATGTTGGTATACAGCCCAGCTGTGAAGTCTGAGATAAGTTTAGCATCAGAGCAGGCAATACACATCACCTAAAAGTCGGGAGCTTGTCCATGCACAAGCCTGGTTGCATCGTGCTCTGCCTGAGGCACCCTGCCAGCTGCGGAGAGGCCGCAGGGACACTGCAGACCAATGGTCAGCACACTGCTGCCGCTGCACAGGCTCAGCAGTGCAAGGGGACCTGTAACTGCATCCCAACACTCTCCAAATCTGATGAATTGCAATAAATTTCCTTTGCATTCAGAAGAAGTAAACTACAGCTAAGGTCTTCTGGCTGATTTTGAAGGAACTGAAAACCAAACCACAAGTCTAGATTTACTCCACTAACCTGATTGCCATTTAATGATCTTTTGAAAGCTAAGGAAGCATTCTTCTCTTCAGTTTACTTTTCATTTTATCTGCATTACAGTGATGTAGTAAAGTCCTCTGAGATCATCTGGAGAAACTTACTGCATAAATGTATTTTAAAGCGTATAAATTTCCAGATGGTATCCAACTTCGTGTTGGCAACCCACACCAGACAAGGGTTACTGCAAGACAACATTCTCAGTAGTTTCCTTTCATTCAAAGTTGTTGTACTATGGTAACTGCTCTTCTACTTCTCTTTCGCCATATTCTCTGACAGCATCTCTATCTTGCACTACTATTCTCTTACACTAAAAAATAAAAAAATAAAAAAAACCCCGAACCCTATGCTGACTCCAGTTCTGCTAATGCATGTAAAATAAAATAACTTTCTGTCAAAGCATGAGAAGTGTTTTTTTCTTCCTCTTTTCTATTCTCTGAGTAGCTCGTCCAAAAAATATTATTTTTAGACAGACAGGTTTTTAGATGAGTGCACTTTGCATTCATTTAACACAAAAAATAATAGAGGGATTTGCTACAAGCTGAGAGAATATTAAAAGCTTTTAGCATATTCTTGTAAGAAGCTTCAAACCCATTGGGTACACTATGATGATCACTGTTCACTCAGCAGTCACTGTCTTTAGCTCATGAATAAAGTAATGCCCTGAAATATTCTCAAGAGCCTCATTGCACTTCTGGCCATGAAGTCTACAGTACTTATCCCGATGCCTCCCATCTCTCATCTTTTAAGGATCTTAATAAATGTCTTAGAAAACCAGGATGAACTGCTCCACTTTCCAAAGAAAGAAACAGAAAAAGGAAAGGGACAATATATAATAGGTATGTTAAATGTGTTTGCATTAACAGAGCCTGGTGTTGGAGACATGAGGTGTGAAAGTCAGGTGTGCTTGGCTTGAAGTATCAGAGACTAGGAAAGAAACAGCAGATTGCCATTCATCTGACTTTGAATTGACTGCCAAAGTGAAATATTTGGTTCAGACCCTGTCAGATGTTTATTAAAAAAACAAACTAACCCAATTTTCCAGAGTACCTTAAGAGTAATTTCCATATAGCTGACCTGAGACAAAATCCAATACCATTTTTAAGTGCTTANCTTTAGCTCATGAATAAAGTAATGCCCTGAAATATTCTCAAGAGCCTCGTTGCACTTCTGGCCATGAAGTCTACAGTACTTATCCCGATGCCTCCCATCTCTCATCTTTTAAGGATCTTAATAAATGTCTTGGAAAACCAGGATGAACTGCTCCGCTTTCCAAAGAAAGAAACAGAAAAAGGAAAGGGACAATATATAATAGGTATGTTAAATGTGTTTGCATTAACAGAGCCTGGTGTTGGAGACATGAGGTGTGAAAGTCAGGTGTGCTTGGCTTGAAGTATCAGAGACTAGGAAAGAAACAGCAGATTGCCATTCATCTGACTTTGAATTGACTGCCAAAGTGAAATATTTGGTTCAGACCCTGTCAGATGTTTATTAAAAAAACAAACTAACCCAATTTTCCAGAGTACCTTAAGAGTAATTTCCATATAGCTGACCTGAGACAAAATCCAATACCATTTTTAAGTGCTTAAAAGTTAACTTGCATCAGAAGTAAATTTCTTAAATTCTGTGATGACAGCCACAGCCTAAAGTTAGTTTATAAAAAAAAAGGCTAATTTGCTATAAAACACATAATGTATAAATTCAGAACTTACTTGCCCTCACTTTTATCTTTACTACTGAAATCAGACAGGTACCTACAAAGGGCAATTTAGTCCCTCCAGGATCTGACTCATTGCAGAAGCAGATATTCCTCTTTACTCACTACAGACAATACCTTGGGATTGGTATTAAGAATGTCAGCTAAATTATATGTAAAGCATGTGGAAAAATATACATATGCTTAAAGGATTTCATGTCTACTGGCTGGTATTCTGAGCTGGGACTTATCTATAAACCCCCAAACAAAGCAGAAGATACCACAGTAGAAATTAAATTAAATTAAATCTTGCCACCCTTAAGGATGAAAAAACTACTCTGTGCATGAGAAAAAATACTATATTATGACAGCACTTATCGGAAGCTGATAGAAGCAGTGTTAAGTTTTTGTGGATGAGACAGCAAGAAGATACTCAGATCCTGTCCCATGGAAGTAGGTGGATTAACAAAAGAATGGTGACATTTAATGACGAAAACTATTTTTAAAGTAGTTTTTGTCTTTCTCTCTGGAGAAATTGTAAAACTATATTGCTTTTTCAAAATAAAAGTGTGAAAAAAAATCAGCCTGCATGTCAATGTTTTAATGAAAACCTAGGATTTTCTTCAAAAGGTAAAAAGGAAAATCAAATTCTAGTAGCTTCACCCACCATCTTTCATTTGTAAGCAGACTCGGCAGAGTCATTAATCTATCATTAATGTTATGTTCAGAGGTCACATTATTAAAAAGAGCGCCAAGAAAATAGAATGAGAACAGTAAATGCCTAGTTTTACTGTGCCAAAATTTGAAGTCTCAGAGCATTCTACTGGGAAAAGGTTGGTCTCAGACTTCCACCAGTCTTTAATGTTTTAATATTCTTTAATGAAGTAAGGATCATTTCAAACTGTATTTAAGGTGACAGTGCTTTAAAATATGCTGGAAAGTACTATGGCATTTAACAAAGTGAATGTACATTCTTCATGCAATCCAACATTGTTTTCAGGACCAGCTGAATTTTTATCGTTACTAGTTGGCAGGATGATCTATTTCCTTCAACAAAAATGTTTCATGTGTGTAAACATTTTATTAATATATACACTATTACACCACTATAGTATTTAATTTTTTAAAATATTGTCTTCTGTTTCTGTAATGTTTCCCCAGTCTGGTTAAGAATGGCAGATACAACTAAAATCTATTTAATAGTCCCCTGTTTTTTCTTTCTCATTTTATTGACCGTCGCCAGAATATTAGGAGGTCCTACATATTTACACTGAATAAGGACCAATGTGATTGTCATCTTATGCAGTGGCAAAAAACTTCCATCAAAATGATTAATTCAAACAAATACTTCACTCTGAGATCGAGTTATACTAATAAGGGACTTTTAGATTAAATTCTCTGCCCCACTTATCTTAATAGCCAGTCCATATTTATAGCCATTGCAGCAAAAATTGTTCAATTTATACTTCTGCAAATTCATGAACATTTACGCTTCAGGAAGTTTTTAGAAAATCAGATCACACTAATAAGTAAGGCACAGTTCCTTGGTTTAGCCAGTTATGGCCTAGTTTCTCCATAAAATGATCATAATGACCCAATTCTCTTTAAAATAGAAAATCACAATGACTTCTTCCTTCATGTAGATTTTTCTCTAAGGATTACTGTATTTGTCTTTCATATAAAACATGTGTTTCTTGTAATCAAATAATATGATGACAATTACTAAAAATATATCTCCTGTTTATAATTTAATATAACAAGAGCTTATCAGACTGTATGCTGTAACGATTATAAAGCATTTCTATAGCCATCATTATATGTAAATATCTTCAGCTTGCTTATGAATGTTCTATAATTAAAAGCTCCTATAATAAAAAGCTCCATTTTGCCATCATTTTTGACACATTAGGAATAGCCCTACAATCACCATAAAATTATCTATTATAGTGGGAAGTTTGTTTTCAAAGCTCATTGTAAGTTTTGAAAATATATATTAGTTGCTGTATTTCAGTTTCATTTTAAAGACAGTATCCACTTGAAAACGTAAATCATAATTTTATATAAATTTGTCTAGAACTTAGTAATGTTACAAACAGCTCTGAAGAGAACTGTGATTGAATGAGTTTGGAGGAGGATCAGTTTACTTCAGCTAGCATAAATCCATGAAATATCATCAGTTGGCTCATTTTGTCATGTTGAGTGCATTTACTCTACAGGCTTAATAGCACTTTATGCTATTGTTTACAGCCTGATGTTACTCCACTTTTAGGCTGTATGACACCATTTTCAGACATTTCTATTCATCAAGCCTACAAGAGGGTAAATGTCAAAACCAGCCACTGCAAAGATGCCAATGGTAAAACTCTAGGCAAATGTTTTCATATACAGAGAAAGAGCAGAAGAATGAACAGGCATACTTATCTTTACTCAGTTCATCTCTCAGGAATATTTTCAGTGAGAAAGAAAATATCCAGTGAATCTTTAGATACGAGGCACATACACCACCAAATGATACTATTGAAAAAGGCACTCTTTTTGCTTTTGACACAGTTTAAAGTCATGCACGTTTTCTTGGCCATTACTGCTGAAATCACTGCAGTATAAATGCTTTGGCTCTGTTTACATATTATTTGTGTAGCTGAGCACACCTAAGTAGCCTCTCAGCAGGCCATCTGAGCCTTTGCAGGTGGAAGCGGCATGAGGAAATGGACAGTGGGAGGGAGGTACAGCTTGTTACATGTGTGACTACTCCAGAAATCACACCTTCACAGATGGCATGCAAAGGAAGCAATTTTGTATGACCTCTAAGGTAGAGAAAAAAATTCCAGTCCTGTTAATAAATAAAATAATAATTTTAAAAAATGTTCAAAGGCTTGGTTTAGCTATTTGACTGAGACAAACTAATCCAAATGTTTTGGTCCTCAGGACGCTGAAGAGAAAGGCCTAGAGATACAGTGCTAAGATAATAAAAACTGTTTCTAAAAACTTCTGGCATATCTTTTCCTTGAACAGTGTTTTCTTGTGTCTTTACTTCACTAATGCATCGATTAATAACATTTTGAATACTTTCTGTTAATATTGTCCATCTCATAAAGAAGAGAGTAGAATTGAAGAAAGTTTAAGCAGAACAGTAGTGACACTCAAAAAAAAAAGTTCTTTATAAAAAAGTAAGGATTCCGTTTCTAGAATTAAATAACTGAAAGGGAAATTGTATAGGTCTTCGAAATCATGAACAACGCAAGATGAGATGATGATCAACTGTTTGTACCCTCTTGCAAATTTGGAGCAATGGAGCATTGGATGAAGCTGATAGAAGGCAATTTCCAGTAGAAATTATTCTCCATACAACAGGTCATTGAGCTATCTATCTCCTTTCCAAAAAATGTTTTGGGAGCTAAAGGTCTCTTTTGGTAACACATGGCAAGCGTATCTCCTCGGTTAAAGAGTTTTGAGCACAATAGTCTTGCTAGAGCTCAGAGAGCCCCAGAACTAAAAATAGCTGGAGTCAGGAAAATATTAAATGGATGGATCCTCTGTGAGCGCTAGTTTTTGTACTCTTTTCTAGCCCTCTACTTTTGTGCATTATCAGGGTAAATAGGCTGGATCAGTTTTTTGTGGTGGTTTTGGGTTAGTTTGTTTGTTTTGCCTGATACATGATATATGAATATTCTTACAGTTTTTATGTTTTCATTTTGGTTTTTAATGAAAAGGAAGAGGGTGAAACCCATTATTGTTTGGGCCTTTCTATGTTCCTCTTACAAGTATGCAATTTAGAGCTAGTCCGATTCCCAGGTACCTATGACTCATTTTAGAGAGCTCTCAAAAACGTTTTCAAAGGAAAAATAAAATACTACATCTTCAAACAAATCTCTCAAAAAAACATTCTGGTCATTTTACAGGAGCTAGCCTTTCTCAGTCTTCATTAAAGATGAATAAAATTGGCTTAAGCAACATTACGAATTTTTGGATTAAGGGTATAATTCACAATTTAGAATATTGGTGGGGTAGGGTAGGGGATTTCTATACACTGCTTTAAACTTAGTTTTTCAAAATAGATCACTCCAGGCATATGCAACAATAGAAGTTTATTTTCTTAATAAAATAAAATCAAGGGATGTTTTTTACAAGACTGTGGCTCAGGACATAGAAAGATCAGGGTTCCTGTGTAATATAGACGGACTAGAAGCAGCTTTTTAGAGAGAGAACAAACTTGAAAGCTAAGAAAGGCTTTGTAACGACGTACATCAGAGGATAGGGAACAGTAGTTTGTGGATGGAGTTCAAATTGTAAGAGATGAAAATCCTGTGTAGGATATCTGTCCTTCACAGTTACTCTGGCAAATACTACAGTCTTTTGACATGATGAAATTAAGACAGAAGGGAGAGGCAATGGGCCTGTCTCAAATTCCAATAGTCTGTGTGTCTCATTTGAAGTATGAAAATACTTAAAGCATTTCAAAAATTGTTTAATTTAAGATTCCAATAACAACTGGAATAAATGCTCAGTAAGATTTCAGTTTCTATCAAATAATTATGGGTGGTTCAGAATATATTACAGGTTTGATTCTATTGTTTATCTAGAAGACTTTTCACTTTAACATGCTTTCTAAAAATTCAGAAAAGATTTCTAGCATGCACATTTTCAAGGCTAATGAATTTTAATAGTGACGATTTAGCACCAACAAACATGATTTAATAAATAATTCAGAATTTCATCTAAATGAAATCTTAGAAATGACATTTAGATTTCATAAAGGTTTCAGAAATATTTCTGATTTTAATAGGCTCCATGGATTTTAAGAGGTACATTTCTTTGCTATTATCAGCCTAATCCTGAAGGTCTGAGGGAACGTTAGCTGCATTAATTTCTCTGGGATTGTTCACAACTTCTTTGCAGCCTGGACCCCAAATTTCTGCATTGCTTCTGATAAAAAACCATGCTTATGAAGTTCTGTGCATGTTACTGAAGCACAGAGTTGGCCATAGGACTGGCCTTGCTAATCAGAGCATTACTTTTCTCACTTTTATGCTCTTTACATCAGTTATTGCAATTGCTCCGACAGACACTCTTTAAGAAAAGTGAGCACTTATGATTCCACAGCTCCCTGCCTTTACAATTTTTGTTTCATCAGTGTGCTGCAGCAGATAAAAAGAGCACTCTGTTAAATTGTGGAGATAAACCAGTATGCTGACAGCTGGTGGGACAGCCTCACTAGACAGAGAGGCCGTGACGATTAGAGTGGGGTCTGAAATCTCTGAATCCCCTCTAAAAGCTGATCTGCATGATCTGCATATGAAATGTATCTTTTCTGTTTCACTGGAATCTCTTTCCACCCTGTACTCGGAGAAAGAAGGGACTGATTATCCGAGGTAACATTAAAAATTACTGCTTGATTTCATATGTTTACCTTATTTCACCCTATTTTTTCCTTATGTTTCATATCCTTTACTCTTCACCCCAGTAACAACACTCCAAAGCTTGTTTGAATATTTAAAGAAAGAAATATCTTTTGAATAATGAAATCAACTCTTCTAATTCTTCTTCTCCCAAGACTCCAGATTATCTTACTATAGGTTTTCTTCTCTCCCAAATGGCATATAAATTGAAGCCTGACAGAAGAAATGAGGACTTAACCTTTCTTTTTAAACTCCCTGTTAGCAAAAAAATGTCCTTATCTCTGGCTCTGGAAACACTTTCTTCTGTTTTTCTTTGGAGATGAAGAGTTACCAAAAAGTAGTCAACTTTACTCATGAAATATGAAAATATTACTAAAGGATTTTTATGAAGGTGAAAAGTATCAACAAAAATACTGTTTCTTTTTTGAGATTTTGCCTTACATGCTACTAGCTATTCCGAAGTTGCAAAGTCAGCCATGCAAGAAACATATCCTGTGGATTTCACACGGGGAGGGATGACTGAGGAACATATTGTCATTTAATGTGCTAAAGCATTTCTGCCTGTAAAGTACTCTTCATTTTATTATTATGAAACTGATAAAATCCCTAAAAGAAACATGTTTTTTTCATAATATGCGAATATCACTAATTTAAAATAATTATTTGCCAAAACACTCACCTGATAAAACTCCATCTACAAATAGTTACACTAGTGTGCCTTGTCTTTCTTTTTATCCACTCTATTCCCATTACATTTTTTTCCCCCTGCTGAGCAATTTTTTTCACCTTGTTCTTTTTAGACACCATCATCTAGTTTTAGCACAAGAGTTTAGATCAATCAACTAGAACTATCAGATTTTGCAAGAAGAAGCTGATTGCCTTGAGGATGGCAGATGATATTTTTCAGTCTAATTGAGGCACAGCAGTGCAAGAAAGCTGAATCTGTGTATGGATCTGCTGAAGTCCTCTCAGTGTTAGGAGAGGAAGATTAAGGCTTAAACCAGACGTTCACCTAGTAAACAGCTGTGCAACTTTATGACATTACTGTCAGCCACTAATTTGTTGTATTTCCTGTCTTCCAAAAGTTATTCTCCACAGAGCTTGTTGCAAGCAAATTTGCATGAGCACCTTCAAGTAAAATGAGCTGTGGTAGATTGTTCATTTGAATTGATGCTTTAAATGAACTTGCTGAGCTGACATCCAACTGGAAAGAAGCAAGGAAATTCTGGAGGAATTGTCAGCATTTCAACAGGGATGCAGAAGGTGTCATCTCTATCTGCTGGCTTTAATCAGAAGCTTACTCCCAGCAGTGCCAGGGCTTTGTGCATGGCTTGTGCAGAAGACAACTGAAAACACAGCATGGCAGTTAAAACACTCCTTTAGAAGTGACAGTAGTACACTGAAATTTTTCAGCCGAAGCAGAGAACTGAACTTGATTTTTCCCTCTCTAGTCTTCTGGGACTCTTAGACAGCAGGGAAACTGGATCTGAGCACTTTTATACAGTAAAGAAAACACATACACTAAGCTCATGATTCTACACAGCACCTTCGGCTCAAAACACCTAAAGATGAGGTACCCCAGCAGCTAAATTGTAGGAGCTTAATATCTTTATTGTATCTGGTTTTTTAAACCCTAATTTTTTATTCCTCTGAAGTTTCTGGATATTCCCAGAGAGGAATGAAATGAAGAGAGAAAGATATCAGAAGAGAAAGGGCACAATCTTGCAAACATATGTTATGTCTGCAAGACATATGCTATGTGGTAAACACATAACTTCATCTGAAGAAGCTACATCCTACTGGCTACAGACAGCATTTGCCAGTGTTAATGACTATTCAGAACCCCCCTCCTAACCACTACAGGCATTTATGCCTATGCCATAAAGGTGGAGGTTTTCTAAATATTAAACTACTAAAATTTCATTACGGTCTCAATGACAAAGATTTATTCACTGGTTTTCTGCAAGGACTTCAGCCACTGAACGAAGATACTTTTCAAAGCAGAGGTTTTCAATAGGCTCATGCTCTCGAATAAAGCTTAACGCATTTTTTCTTACATAACAGACATAAAATGAAATAAAGTGCATTACTCTAAGAAGTTTCATCTCTGCAGACCATGACATTTCTTAGATTTCTCAAAAGGAAAATTTGTTTCCAGTGGAGGACGTGAAAAGTGTATCTGTCCTATCACTGTAGTTTAAATTGGATGAATGTCATAGCAAATCATGAAAAAAGTGGCATTGGAAGTAGATCACCCCCTTTTTTTTTATTTTTTGGCAAGTTAAGAACTAGCACACAGAATGACATAGAAATACAGCAGAGGGTAAAGAGTTGAAACAGTCCATGAAGACTTGTTGATATTGCTGATCTGACCTACCCTCTTTCGACCTTCAATTCTTTGTGTTAATTTCTAACTTACCTTACTTCTGCTCTAGTTATGACATTCAAGAATAAAACTGGTTCAAAAAAGGAACAAAAATACCTTTGTACATAACACATAAACACATTTAATGGCAGAGTCATAACCTACAAAGTCTCCTGTTTCTATTGTTAAAGCACAGTATATTTGATAGGGTATATGATATTTTATACCTCGTCCTCATAAATACCTAAGTTGTCCAAACAAAAAGTTTCAATCTGGTAAAAGAATTCTTTGCTTAGATCAAAGGGAAGGACTCAGTCCTAGCAAATCTAATGTCAGTTATATAACCTAGGATCACAAACACAAATAGGTTTAGGCTTCTAAATTGGGAATTTAGCTAACTACACCTAGAGTCCTGACCCTCAGCTGTCAACTTTTGGTTGTGACCTTAAAGGCTCCCAGCACCTTCAGATTTCACTTCCGTGTGCCCATGAGGTGTCTCAGGTTTTAGAGAAGTGGGTAATTGTCACATGCTCTTGCTTTATTGTTCCCTGTATCTCCATGCTGGACAGGCCTGACCTGTTTGTACAAGCAGGATAACAGAGACAAGATGAGTTAGATTTTTAATGGCAAGTCTTACTTTGCCAAATTAAAACAAGTGTAAATTATTTTGAAAATGCAAATTAGGCTGATTATGCCTCTGACCTTTCACTTTTGTGTGCACACATGGCCAAAAAACATCAAGGCTATCCAATACTTTGGTGTCAACTCACTGTCAATAAATCACCTGAGAAAGGAAAGGGGAACATTTTATTCCTATGCTGTTACTGTCTCAGATAATTTTATGGTATATTGGTTATTTTCACCCTGCCAGACACCTAGTATCAGTTTTGCTTGAAGTGCAGGAAGCCTAAAAATTTCAAGGTGCATTTTTCTTCTTTCATATAGGTTTTTAAAAGCAATGATAAATGCATAGCAAAACTCTCTTTGGCTTGTGTAAGTTCACTAATAAACCAGATGTGCTATGAATTAGTCCTTAGGGCCTAATACGCAAATACTGATGGTGCTGATAATCGCTGGGCCCTACTTTTTATAATTGTTTTTACCTTCATTATCTTCTATTATCTCCCATAAGAAATCCATTTTCCACTATGATATCTGGTGCATGCAATGCAGCACATATCAAGGGTTCAATGATCTGCCTTTTGAACAATTGAATTTCATCTCCTTTATGATTCTTAGGAAGGAACGGAAGATAATAAGAACATGACAATAGAAGAGTCAATGATCATTTTCAGCCACTGAAACCTAATACAGAGGTTAACTGGTCCCTTGAAACATGTCCATCTATCTATGATGTACACACAAGATGTTTCATCATAAATATTCTCACAGTGTTTTCCTAGTTGTAGGATTAAGAAAATTTTTGCCATAATTGTGTTACAATGAAAAAACAACACGGATTATCAACAGCAGAACTCTGTTCAAACTCTGTTGAGTCCTGCTGCGAAGAGATGTTACTCAAGTATGTAGGTTAATTCCCAAATGATATCTTTGTGAAAAGGAGACAGTAAATTATTATCATCTGCAAAGTAAACTTTATTATTTCATGAACGTTCTCCCTACTTTCGAATATTTTTCTAACTTACTCTTTTTTTCTATTTTTTTCTCATCTGCTAAAATTATGGCCTAACCCACCCACGTATTTGCCTCTACAGGCCTTTTGTCCTGTACACTGTCTTTACAGAGATAAAGTGATTATGTACATATAATTGAAAGTAATTGACAGGTCTTGCTCTGGCCTTACAGTGTAAATCTGCTGCCACCTATAGATAAATCACAATTTTTGCAAGCAGAGGCGACATACCATTTGAAAAAGATTGTGAGGGGAGCAGTACTGCTGCTATAGGGACCTTCTGTGGCAGAAAAGATTAGTGGCTGACTGCACTACTGGGAATACTGTACAAAGTGTTATCAGTTCTCAGGTTGATAAATGAATCTGCCTACCATGTCAATGGTAGGTACCACTAGGTAATAGCAGTGATAATCTGCAATAGGCAAAGAGTAAATAAAAACGGAGAAAAAAGAGAGGAGGTCATGTTTTAGGGATGCAATTTTTGTTTTCTCTCTCAGAAACAGCAAGTTCACATTAAAGGTTATCCAACATACATACATTATTAACTGGGGACAGTGAAAAAGGACAGGACAGAACAGGGAATGTGATAACAAAGGCTATGTGCCAAATTCTTCTTCATCTTCCTTTAGCCAGCACTTTTACTTATATTATCTCAAGACTTCAGGTGCATTACAGGACTTTGAAAAATAGGGATGCTTGGGGTTTATTCATTATATATAGTAGTTATTTTCTGATTAGAAAGTTTCTGACAGGACAAGTTTGACAACATCTTAAAAATAATCACAATACTCAGAGCTTTCAATATTTATGAACATGAGATAATCAAGTCTTACTTTTAATCCACTAAAGAACTCCTTTAGCAAGAATTAAAGCCAAAAAAAAATGAAGCTCCTGACTAATTACTTCAAAATCCTCTATTTCAAGCAACCAGGAGATCATTTCATCCCAGCTTCTGGTAACCTAAGTAAAAGCATTCTTCATGGTTATTTTTTGATTGGTAAAACATCACTGAAACTGGCAAGTGAAATACTTGCCTTTCGTCGAGAGTTAGAGAAAAAAGCCAACACGGAGACTTTTTGGGGTTTTTGGTTTTTTTCCTTTTTTATTAACAGTTCCTAAAGTTCCTTTTTATTATTATTTTTTTGAAGAAAAAAAAAAAAAAAGGCAGCAGAATAACAGCCATAATATAAAACATAAATCGCATGACAATCTGAATAGATGGGGTTTTAGTAAGGGAGCCTGTAAAAAAATCGGTAACTGTAGGTGTGGGATTTGGTGTTAGAACATACTGGATACTGGAAAAAGCAGAAAAGCAGAGGGAGGCAAACACTTTCTAGAGAAGAATTCATATAATACATTCCTGAGATAATACAGGAAAAATTTAAAAAAATAATAGCTATAATGATTTTAAAAAATGCTTTCCAGTCTTGGTTTGCTGGTACTTTAAAAATAAAATTGTATTCCTTGGAAACAGATATTATTGCATCAAGGAACTGCCTTTGTGTAAATTCTTTAGAAATGTCCATTGACCAATACCCTTCAGTCTGTTCAGTGCAGTTAAGTGGGGTACGATCACAATTACAAGTTTGGGTAAATAGTGGCTGTTACGAAAAAAAAAAATCAGATTATTATTAATATGAGCTCTCCCTATGAATTTTGCCACCTGATACATACTAGAACAAACTGTAATGGTAGGATGAAAGTCTTAAAGAGCATGATAAAGATCTAAGTCAGAACACAGTAGCTGTAGGGTACTGTATTTCATTCCAGATCTGCTGTTCCTAGTTCTTTTTGACATCCTATAATATTGAGAACTGAGAAAAATAGAGCAATAACCCAAATGCAAATCATTTTGGGGCTGAAGAAGATTCATCCTCTTTAATTCATTTTTATTGCATGCAAATGACTCAACTTTAGCACACTGGCTTCTCTTTTTTGTGACAACCAATCTTCCTTTTTCGAGTCAGTTATTTCCCTTGAATAATAAATATGGACTAGGGGTTAATAGCTGTATTGGAACAGAGCACCTGAGACAATTGGTTCCCATGACAACCAAACTCATTTATTAATACATTTTTACTTATTTTCCACTACTATTCCAAATGAATGTATTAGAGATTAGAGAACCTTAAAATATCTTACAGAAAATTCTTGCAGCCATGCCTTTCAGATAGGACATCCCGGACTTTATACATAATCAATGATTTCTATCACCTGAAAATTAATTTAAAAGATGGCCAAACATGTGCTTCTCAGAGACTGTTTGGGGACCTCACTTTGACATTATTCATACTTTGAATTCAGGAGTTATTGATAAAGCAGACAGGCCTTGTAAGTCTTCATATATTTTGGAAAACTATTTTATTTGTAAGTAAGAAGACAATGTCCTGGCTATTTTGCAGAGATACACTGAGCAAGCAAACAGAAAGTACATCTGAGGAAAAGCAGCATCTCGTACTTGGATCAAAATCTTGGGAGGCATAAACTTGGCTGCTGGCTGAACTTTGGAGTGTTCCTGACTGCCACTGACTTCCCGTGGTCTTTGATCTAATTTCTGTACTGTGATAATTATTGTAAGTCATCATCCCACTAGTCATAGGCATCTTGAAATTTTACTTCACTGAGTTACATAACCTGCTCCAGAACACATGACTCCAGGGAAGTGATTAATGTTTCTAGAAAAAGTACTTGACAATGTTTTATGTGATACCATTCCTTTTACCATGGTTTTCTGCTTGTACATTTTTTTCCTCTCTTTCATTTAAAATAAATAAGCCCACTATCCTGGGAGTTTCAGCAAATGTCACCACCTTCCAGCTGTGCACCCTCTAACCATAAATGTTACTCCTGTCCTGATGCATGCACACTGTATAAACTAATCACATGAATGGAATTGTCTTGAATTTAAATAAAGGGATTTATGTGTAAATAAACTCATCAGAAAGGCCTGATTGACATTTTCTCTTGTCTTCCCTTGCAAGCAATCCTTGCAACAATGTAAGACTGCATCCTATTTTATTTTAAAATTAAAATTATCCATCTGTAAAGATATTGTCCTGTATCCTGTAATAAAAAGGAATTAGTGTGGATGAGGATACCTGGTACTCTACCTGCCTGTTTTTCTTTCTATTCCCTCACTGGAAAGTAGGAAAGCTGAAAAGCTCTATCCTACTCTCACTCTCCTGATTCATCTGTCTCACATGCACACATAGCAGTGTTCCTGTCGGAAAACAACGTGGTTACAGATCTGCTTCAATTCCCCCAACTGAACATCGTGTTCCACGCTGAAAGCAGCTTGACTGTATTCATCTGTCTCTGGCCCTTTCATCTACTGCTAGGAGAAGAGGGAATGAGAGAGCCCATTGATTTCTTCCACGCCTTTCCTCCTCTTTCCTCCTATTACAGCCAGAACTGGAAATTCACTGCTCAGAAGGCTGAACTGCACTGGAGTCTGAGCAAATCAGACCCTGCTGCAGTGTGGTCAGTATATGCAAACATTGCCAAAGCATTTCAAAGGACAGAGAGCCTCAGACTTTCTCAGAGGTGCATCAGATCCTCTCAGGATAACACTAGAGTCTGTTTGAGTTTGGTATGTCTCTGCCTCCCCTGGCCTTGCTCTCTCTCGGCAGCAGGCAAGGGGCAGACTGTAACTCCTGCCTTTATCTCAGTGTTTGTCTCATTCCCCTGTCATGGAGACTTGAGCTTAAGAAGGTCTTTCTAGACACAGATAAAATACTAATGTGAGAAGAAATGTGTCACTTCTCAGAGAAGCGTGTGTGGGTGTCAGTGTGGCAATATTTCAACAGGGTTCCCATTTTGTTGGGCTTCATTGCAGAGGTGTTGCGTGCTAGCAGAAGAGGAGGAGCACTGGAAAAGCAGGAATGTACATCTTTTGGAAACTATACCTGACAATGGTCACCTTGCTACCTAAAATATAGCCTATGTCACAGGAGGGCTATAAATTCAATAGTAGAGAGGTATGACTGCAGTGGTTTATTCTGCTGAAAGAAAAGCAGAAGCAACACTTGTTGTCAGATCTGGATAGATGAGTAGCACACAGCATAGCCATCCTGCACTGATGAGTGCTGTGGGCTTGCCAAAGCCACAACTTTCTACTGTGACAAAAACCAGACAGCAATAACACAGAAGATTCCAAAATGCAGTTCTTGTAATGCACTGTGCATTTGGCAGAATTTAGTGAAAAAAAAAAAAAAACGGTTTGCATACATATAGCCTAGAGAGCATCCTTCCCTGCAGTACATAATATTCTTCCCCACTTTCACATCTGACTCAGGCTCACAAATTCTCCAATGCTGTCACCAGTCATAACTCAAAGATTTTTTTTCTTGTATTTAAATAACAAGTCTGAATGAAACTGCAAAGATGCTGTTGCTGACACACTGATAGTATTAATTGCAGTCAAAAGATTTGCCAGTACTTTCTGTATGATAAATTGGCATAATTGATTCTCCTATTTTCTATATTCCGCATCCTTGTTTTTATACCACCTGTTCTTACCAGCAGCTCATTCTGGCTCTGATCCTGAGAGGAAGGCTCCCCTGGCTATTTCACTCCCTTTGGTAGATGTTTCCATAAATGCAGAAGTCTGTTTATGCTGAGCTTCTTATGGGATTGGAACCTTTATTTTTGCTACAAAAACTAGTATTAGCATACATGCTTCATCTTTCTGCTTCTTTATTTCTGCTTGAACCCTCTGAATAGCAGAACACACATCTAATGGACACAAACTGGACATGTTGTTTGACTCTGGCCTGCTTGTGTTCAGGTAACAATAGCAAATCAGTCTAACATTGCTTATCCTAAATACCCATCACCACCAATTGAAAGCTGGCCTTGGACTGTTAGCTCTAAATTTCTAGCTAATATCCATCTCAAATATAACTCCACAGGAACAGTTCGGATGCAAACTCCTTGAGCCACCTTTATAATGTAAATCACTAAGTGGAGTAAGGGAAGGACAGTTCACAGCTGAGTGGCAATTATACCATAACTCCTTGAAAGGAAGGCTTATAAAAGACACCCTCTTTTCAAAGAGTCTTTAAACCAAAAGACTAGTATATTTTTAATTCTACAGACTGCTTACAGGTCTCACATAGCAGGGTGTTCATTTTACTCAGGTTCACTATGATATTGTGTCTGCACACAGACAACTACATAGAAAGCTGATTTTCAGACCTTTAAATTGCCTGAATTTTTGTGTCCCTTTTGTCAGTTACTACTTTTAAACAGTTCACTTAAAATTTAGACTAAATGTAGGAAATATAAAAATAATCTGTCACATAAAAGAAAAATAAAATGCTATAGAAAATAACAAAAATATTTGGAAATATTTCAGAGATAAAGCTAAGCAAAGGAAGTTCAAAAGTCTGCAAGAGAAAGTTTTGCCACACCAGATGGTTACCATGAATCCATGTTTCCTATGAATTCTGTCTTGCAACTTCAACAGGATGAGTTTCAGCCTGCACAGTGGTTGTCCAAGATATGAAGTCTGGGCAAAAGGGGCAGCAGAGAATGGGGTTGATAACTCATAAAGCCACAGTTTTTGCAGTCGTTACTGATTGTCTATCAAACAATTTGGTCTACTGAATAGTGTCTTTTCAAAAACACACAAAGACCACATTTAGATTTATAGGTTTATTAGCATTTTTGTTCTGTATTGTCCTAGATAAATTCCATATTTCTGCAATTTTTTGTCCTTCATTTACATGCCTTTAAACATAACTTCTCTTAACCCTTCCCTGGTATGTCAGCTGAACACACTTATCCATCATTATCTCCAAGACATCTGTTTTAAGTCAAAGTCCTGAGCAAAACAATACTGTTGTGTTTTTTCCCTTTAGAAAAACAAAACTTTTTTAAAGGCAAACTAATCAGTTTCAGAAAATATTTTTTTTTACTGTTCATCTCTTCCATAGATGATGGGAAAGATCCTAGCCATTTATTCAGGACACAGGCAAAATTTTCACTGCAAAACTAGACGGGATTCAGTCATTTGGAGAGATTGTCATTGCAAGAAAACCAGTATTGGAGTATCCCTTGGAGTATTTTATGTGGCTGTGATGTTCTTCAGTGTTACCCACTCAGATTCCAGTCAAGCTATTTTTTTCACTCACTGCTGGAATGATCACAGAAAAGTGCAGGTACCAGGCAAGAAGAACAATCTTTAAATAGTTTGGAAAATAAAATCTGAAAAATTTGTACATCTACATCAATGCATGTCATTTTTCTTCCACTTAGATCACAGAGAAGCATTTAAGCAGAGAGAGTTCTTCATGACACAAAACTGTTCAGGGAAACCAGCAAGGAATCTCCATGGAAAACCAAACCTAACATTGACATGGATTATCTAGGAGCACACAACACCTGGAAGAATTCTGCATGAGCAAAGGAGTGGAATCCTATCAAATATCTGCACTTATGCTACAAGATTGTAAAAGCATCTGGAGAGAAAATGTACTAATAATAGTTGTGTATTAACACTATAAACTGGTGAAAGTCAAGTCTGACTTTAAAATGCCAGATCATTGCCTTCTGACATGTTACAGAATAACCTGGAGAATGACTTGTATGGTACCTGTCATCAGCTGGGCAATCTCAAATTATTATTCTCATGCTGTTTTATATGCAGAACTGAAAAAATTGAAACTTACCTAAAATACAGTCTCCGGTAGAAAATATGGTCTTAAGAGAGTAACAGTTTGCTAGTGATAAGATAAGCCAGTATGCTTATTTTCCAATTCTAAACCAAGTCATTTATATAGAAATAGGAAGAAAAGGAAGTTTTGTTATTTCAGAATAAATTCATTCTCCTGTCTCCATTGGCACATAAAATGGAAATTGGGGAGCAGTATTTTTTCAAACTACCCCTATTCCCTGAGACAATAATCCATTAACCATGCAGCTCACCATAAATGGATTGCAAAACTGACATTTTCATGAATTATAGCAGTCTTTCAAGTAGCAAGAAGTAAAGTTGCAGCAATTTTCCATGTCTTTAATTTTACTGTCAAAAGGTATATAAGGGCTATGTCCTGGAACTGATGGATTTCCAGCAGAAAAAATTAAATTTCATGTATTAATAGGTAAAAAGAGGGGCTTTGCTGGTATAATTTTAATCTAATTATTAACTCAGGGAAAGCTTTTGTGAATCTGAATTTAACATTAGAATATACTGCACAATGATATTAATGGTCTACATGCTGTCTAGATTGTAGTATTGATAGAATTGTATTTCTTTCAGAAAGTAGATTTAGGTTCTTACAATAAGAAAGAATGGGAGAGATGAGGAGAAGAGCTATTTTTAAGCATAGCAACACTTTAATTTCTCTGCCAGGGGACAATTTATTTCAGCTTTTTCATCCTTCTTTGCTACTATTGTTACAATGAATGAGTGAACTTAATTAGCACTGCAAGGAAAGGGCTATGTTCCCAGAGCTCTCTAAATGGGAAAAATATTTAAAGAACATGGAGCAGAAAAAGAATACAAAATTTTTGGAAAGAACAAAAGAACTGCAAAAGCTTTAGTCTCCTTACTGAAAACACAGTTGCATATAATATCACCAAAGTACAGTCTCAGAAATGTCTTTGAGATTTTCCTAAAAATAACAGTAGACAACCTTCTGCATACGACACTCATTAAAAAGTGTCTAGATAAATGAATAAAGTAATCACTCCATTCTAAATTAAAAAAAAAAATTAACTTTATACATGATGACACAACTGGACGTATATTGGATCTCTTTATTCTATTCATTAAAGCTCACGTCTAAGAGGGAATACACTATGGACTCCTGATTATTATGAATTAAAAATAGACTTAAGCTAAACCAGCTTGTGAAGAAACCAGGAAATTCAAGGTCTTTCCTCAGATCTACTTTGAATATGACTGTGCAACGGGTTCTGAAGAAACTAGAGTTCTTTCCATTTATTTTAGAATTACACCGGGCAATTCAGGTTGTAGATCCCCATCTATAGAAGAGAGGTAATACTTTTTCTCTGAAACATGCCTGTTCTTTTGGTTTAATATTTTAAACACTGTGGTACAGGAAGAAATGTTGTGTCTGTTGAGGAACTCAGCTGAAGCCCGACAGAGTCTACTCCTACCAATGGAAAGGATCCCTCTATACCATACTACACTACTTCTAACAGTGGGGCCTCAACCGACTTGACACCACAAAAAGAAATATGAAGATGGATTTTGGAGCATCAGGATTGAAAATGTTTCTAAGTGAAATAAAAACATGACAAAGCTATGAAGCCCTCATCCAGGTTCTTGAAAATATGAAAGATTTAGCTGATATATACATATTTATATGTATAGATACATATATTTGACAATTTTCTACCTGATACTCCGTAAGAATAATGAAATATTTACCTGACAGCAGCAACTATAACAAAAATCCCTCCATGAACTGGTTTGAAGGTTTCCAGAACCACGCAGCAGGTATTTTGTTGCGGTTTGTTTTATATTCTCTTTAAGTCGTGTCAATGTCATATCTCAGAGAGAAGTGTTCAGAGTTATCTTTAAATAAGTGACTTTCTTTTCAAATACTTGTGGCACACAGTAGGGAGCTCATTTTAAGCACCTGATCATGGGTGTTCCTTAGACAGATAATTTGATGGCAAGAAACGGTGATGGTGCTGGTGATGAAAAGAGGGCTGGTATAAGTGTCTTCGGTTATACAAACAGTAAATTATAACTGTTAAATTCTGCTTACAATCAGAAAAAAAACATCTTCTAGAAGCAAAGTAATATGTATAAAAACATATGTCAACCTTTGGGGTGGAACAAAAATACCACAAAAGGACGCAGACACAACTTCTGGTCATGTCCATACTAAGAGAAGCTGACCATGACTAAATGATGTGATATCAGTATAATCATCCTGATGGCTGCAATGAGGAAAGTCATTACCTGCAAAGTGAAGTTGAGGAAACCTAATAAAATCTAACTTCCTTGTACATTGTGTAATCTTCCCTAAATTGTATTATAATGCCATGTCCAATTTGCATCTCTCTTCACATATTTAAACAGAACAGGTAGTGACACGCTGTTCTATTTTCAAATGAAACAGCTCAATGACCTGTCTATTTTGCATTCAGAAGTAAACGTCCACTTCTCTATGAAAAGGCTATTCTGAGCTGATATATTTTCTTCTTTGAAAAAGGAACTCAACCAGTCTCTTTCTGGATGGTCTGTGTTTATATCTCTTCTGACATTACTGTAATTTTCATTCCGTTATAAGGCAGGTAATATGAAAACAATATTCAACTCATCAGTGTTGCCATTACCTTCAGGTCTCATTATTGCTCAGATACCATTTTAAACTCCCCAAACCATCCAGTCATGCCTTCCCCAAACCCACCCTCCTCCCTCAGGCTAATCAGCTGCTGCCCTTCTGCCCTGGGCACCAGGAAGCTCCATCTTCCAACAGGCCCCAAATGTCTTAGCACACCAAAGGCAATTACTTTCATCTATGTTTAACTGCTGCTTTGTCTCCTCCACATGAACCTTGCTAAGCTGGTCTGTCCCTCCTTAACTTCCAGTGAAGGCATTTATAATATTTTAATGACCTCTTCTGCTCAAGCAATGAATATGCTGCTCTGTTAGACACCTAGTAAATCCTATACCGTATCTTCTATCTGAGCTTTTAGAGGATTTCTACTTCTGGAAGTCAGCCATCAAACATTTCTAGTGCTGTTCAGCAATTTATTTTTTTTTTTTTCAGGGAAATTCTTCTATTTTAGTTAGTTTCAAATAGAGTTATCAGCAACATCACAAACTGGTCTGAGAGATGAAATAGATCCAGGGGAATAACTAATTAAAAAATGTATAGGCTGTTACTGTTTTCTGCTATAATGAAGTGCTGAAGTATTAATTTCCTCACTGTCTTGTAATTTGATTTCTCATAAGCTATAATGTCACTCCCATTAATAGCTGCATAAAGAAATGACAGGTGGTCAGCAGAGCTTGTGCAGGGATGCTTTAATGGTCATGCATTACTCCCTGAAAGCTGTGAGATTAACACATCTACTTCAGACACAGGAATGGCTGGCCTCTAATGGATTGTCTGTTTACTTTGCCACTGCTCTATAAATCCTGTAAAAGGTAGCCTTTTACAACTTAAATAAATATTCACTTTTGAAACCCATTAAAAAGGCTAATTGCCACTCTCAGCATTTAGGGCTAAATTTGCCTCATCTGTTTCAGGTGGGAGGGCACAGAGACGGTTTTCCTCTTTTGCAATGGTGCTGGGCTGAGAGGACCCTGGCACCTTGAGGGTTCCCATGGATGATGATGATTTCCCCAGCACCCGGGCGTGGGCAAACGCCTGTCACAGCAGAGGCACAAACCCAGATGTGCCACTGCAGGCAATGGTGATGGCATACCCTCATCAGGGCTGTCTGAGTGGTGGGCTCAGTGTGGGAAAGGAGTGTCTCATGTACCATTCTGTATCATATCAACTCTACTGAGGAATAAATATGATATTAAATCCAGATGTTACATATCATTATGGAAAGCTTTCAGTGGCAAAAGAAGCTTCATCAATGTAAGTGGAAATGCTGACTCAAGAAAGTGTCCATTCTGTGATTAGTCATTTGCAAGACTTGCTCATATGGCTTAGCTGAACAATGAGGAATGGTCATACTTTGGAATATTTAATATGTTCAACAACTGGTAATGATTTTTGAGTCAAGGTGCATTTTAAACTCTTCACAACTGAAAGACATCACCATCTGTGTTGTTTGCGTGTCTATCACACCAAAAAATCAGATTCTCAGCATGTCCAACAACAGTTCAGTAGAGAATCTCTTACAGTATTAGAGCAGTGAGAGTAATACTTGTGATGCCTTAGGTTTTAACTTTTATATTATTCACATCCTGTACTGCCTAGTGTGTAACTCTGAAGTTTTGTGTGGCTTGTTAACTACTGTTCTCTCATGCTGGTTAGACATAACAAACCCTCTCTAGGTTTCCACTTCAAGGACACCTTGATTGTCCCAGGCCCCAAAATGTGTAAACTAAAAGCTTTTGAGAGGAGGGGTAAACTTGGGGTAATTACATCATTAACTGAAATTATAATTGGAGAATTAACCCTGATATGTAAATGGACCAAACTTATAAAAGTGTGAAGAACCCGTGCCCCAGCGTCCATCTTGGGTGGAGCCCCTCGGAGGCTTTACACTCCCAAGGTGTACCTTTGAAGATGTTTCAAATAAATACCTACTTTTATTCTCTTATTTTTGTCTAGCCTCCATTTTCAGGTAGCCACTTCAAGGCATCACTTGAAGGAGAGAATTTCACATTTTAAGGACCAAATTTCCTATGTCAAACCCATGCAAATTGTATGTTAGCTCTTAATGAAATGAGTTTTAAGCTATCACTGCTCAAAAGTGTTGAAAAAGAGAAGTTAAAAATAAAGTACTGGCAAACTAAGTTTATTTTTCCATTTTACACAAAGAATTAACTCCGACTATGAAAAAGCAGCTTTTTAATACAATACAGCAAACAATGGATTATTCTGCACATAAGGCAGGCAAAAAAAGGTCTCTGATTACTGTCACTCAGGACTGTACCTGGTTCATAATAACTGCATTCCAGTTCAAGTGTGTGACCTTTAATTAAAGTATGTGAAAATTTGAAGAGTAGGAGGAAGGTTTCTGAACCCAGCCTTAAAGACTCTTTGGTCCATTTGTTAAAACAATTTAGTAATAACAAAGCAGCCTCATGGCTAGAGAACAAAATTTTGACAAAACGTAAAAAATGGTTCAGCAAATAGTGCAGAGATTATGTCTGTTGAAGCCCAAGCTTGTGTTTGTGTAAAAATATGCATGTGTGCTTCTGTGTGTCTGGGTATGTTCCTCATTTATAGGAACAGTGATAGAGACAGCTATTTACTAGCAATTACGTTTTCCACAAAGAGACCTCAGTGTTGTTCTTGTATTTATAAACTATTCAAAATGTATGAGCAAATGGAATGAGGAGGGGGGAAGGGTCGGCAGGGATATAACTTAAAAATTAAAAGAATTACTGCAGCACTTTGTATCAATTTTTAGCGGGCAGGAACATGTCAGATGGTATTTATACCATCTCCTGGAAACATTTGGATAATTCTTATCATCACATTATTTCCCAGGTAGCATTTCCTCCAATAAATAAAAGAACTCTGTGTTTAAAGATAAAAGAGTAATTATTAACTTGTTCAAAGGATCCATTTATGGACACATACTTCCAGGGTTTTTCTCTGCATGTTTATTCTTCCCTTTTGTTACATTCAGCTGCAATTTCCTTGCTGAAGTTCTTTGTTTGATTTAGGGTAATTATGGACTCTTACACTCACAATGGCTTCTGACCCAGATAATTTCCCACTCATGTGGGCAATAACAAATGGATTTACATTTCTCTTTACTTTTTTCAGTAAAGATGACATACAGTATCTCACTGCATTCTATCTGCAGAGTTTTCTAAAATCTATATTTGCCTTGCGCTCTAAAAACAGATGAAGGGAATCAGAAAGGAAGATGAAAGCAGCTTTCATCTTTGGCCTCTCTTCAAGAAGGACAGGCACTCTTTCTAGTCCTGTGCTTATGGCATGAGAGGAATGGAGCACTTAAGCCAGCAGTAGTGCTGGAAAAAAAATTTAAATGTTCCTTACCTTGAGATGATCACGTTAGGGCCCATTTAAGCTGTATACCACTTTTTACTGCAACATTTTTGAGCCCCCTTCAAGGAGAGAATTTAATATATCTGCTTTAGAGATGGGGGTAGTGAGTAGCCAGGCTGGGTCATTTGGTATTATATATTTTCAATGATAATGCAGAAATCAAAAATGAAAACCATAACCAGTGTTAGAGATAAATAATAAAATTCAGCATGAATTCACAGAAGATTATAATTGTGTAAGAATTGGGGTTTTTTTTAAAGTAGATAGTCTTTTGCATGACTCTGGAATTTTATAATTATTTTTATTCTCATTCTTACTTTTATTCTTACAATGTCTGACCCATTACAAAAAAAATTTCTCTCCCACGCCACCAAAGAGGTGTAGGGAGATAATATTTGTGACATAGTACTGTCATCATTGTGATTACTGTCATCATTGTGATATAGTAGTGTCATGATTTCTAGCTATTACGAGATGAAAAATATGCCATACTACTTGTGAAGTACACGATGATTACAGAACACACTATACCTTGGGAGGCATTTTGTATTTTATAAAATTGGATCAGGTCACTGAGAGAGCTATGATGAATAAAATCATGTTACAGAAAATATTGTTCACTAGATGATACCGTTCATAATTTTTTCTTACAGCATTTTTGAAAAATGAAACTGCCCATAACTAGAAAAGCTAGCTCTTGATCAGCTCTCTGCATCCAGTAATGCCATTCTCTCAAGAGGTACTCCATGTATCCATCAATTCTAAATTTCCCTTCTTAATCAGTTCTAATCATTATAAGTTTTGTAGTGCATTCCTTTAAAACTTGGTGTTAACAGAGTATCTTTGCAAAGCCCACCTTATTTAATTATTGCCTGTGTAGAATTTCTTTCTTTCAGTTTGGGTAAACTAGTCTTATATTTCTGAAGTAATTCATAATAAATGTCCTCAAACCACTTCTGCCTTCCTCTCAAACCACGACTCTTCAGCACCCGTTTTGATTCAGTCTGATACATTCTCCATCTACTTCTGCAGAAGATGTAAAGAGTAAGTCAATTCCAATAAAATTTTTAGTCCCTGGAACCCTTTCTACTTATATATTTATCTTGTTGATTATATCACTTTTATAAAAGACCAATTAAGTAGTTTATTAAAATGGCTAGGGTTATCCTGGCAACTGTGGTACAAAAGTTATTAAATTTATATATAGATATAAATAATATGTGTGTGTGTGTGACAATAATAATTCAATGTTTCAATCTAGACTGGAAGACCAGACCTATTAACTTAAGAGATAACCTTCATATACAGAGAGTTAACAATTTAGATATGCAACATGACAGCAAAACCTTTTTTTATTGTCATAATTGTGTCCTTGCTATTACACCCTTTTTACAGGTCTTCAGATAATCATGCAATGTCACTCTTGTCTAAGTATCCAGAGAGATACTTAGGGGATGTTGGGATCTGAAAAAGACTTTGCCTAAAATAATTAAATAAATACATTAAAATCCATAATGTGAAGCACCCTACGTGAACAACTAATAGTGTCTAACAGAAAGAATGGGATCAGCCATTCCAGCCTAGCTTTGGATGGCTAAAATGAGATCCCGCATTAAGTGACCTGTCAAAGATCACAAGGGAAGACTATAAAAAATGAAGCCAAATGCCTGAGTCCTATCTGAATGCTTTAGCTAAAATTTCTTCACATCACCCTTAAAAATATGTGAAATAAGTGTTTATATTTATTTAAATTAATTACACAAAACAAGTCACCATTGTTTTTTCATTTTGCCTTTTAATTTGAAAAACTTGTCCAAAAAATACATATTAGCCATGTTAATACCTTCAATCCTTGCAGAAAACTAGTAATTGTCTGTTTTCTTATAAATGTATAACACTGAATACAATGTGTTCTCCGGTTCCTTCACAGGAGATGGGGGATTTCTCCCCTTTTCTATTGCCGGTGGATTATTTCTTTAAAGTACACATACATAAACACACAGTTAAAAAAAAGTCACATCTGGATTTCACATTTCTGAGTCACCCTTCCTTTTTATACTCCAACCCATGCAGAGCTGCCCTTGGCAATGTCCATTCTTTAGTGATGTGTCTGTATCAGTGTGGGATTCCTGTATCATATGTTACTTGGTATGCATAACTGCTAACTGTGTTCTGCCTGCCCAGAGGGAGCTCACCAGCTACAATCCATCTGCTTATTCACATCTCCCTCATTGATTATTCATGAGGTAGCTGCCTTAGAAAGCAGGTATTGGTCATATTAGTGATGATAACCTGCATGCATCACAAGGCTAAGCGTTATCATCTCTGCTTTTGCCATATTTGACCTTGAGAGCTGCTGGGCTCTGTGGAACAGCCTTGGGTTCCATATGCACTCAGGAGTTGCTTTGCTGTGTTGCAGCAGTAACTTTACCCGTTAGCATGGGTTTCTGCACATATGGATGATGTTCCTCCTGCTTTCATTCAGCAAGGGAATAAATGATACTCATGTTGCCTGGAAAAAAAAAAAAAGCAACAGAATAAAACTAAACAAAAAACTCTAACCAAACAAACAAAAAACACCATCCCAAAACTTCCATAAGACTCAGATCTATGTGAAGATTGAATTAAAAGCAATATAGAAAAGAAAAAAAAACAAACAACCAAAACTGGAAAACCCCCACACAACTGATGCACTAAACAAAGAAATAACCCCAAACACCAGCTGTGCAGATTAGCTGAAAGATACAATTCCGGTGAATTAACACATGATCTTTTGCCTTATGTATTTGCCTAGACGTTCACCCCTTCTCCTGTGTATCTCTAACCTATGTGTTGTTTAGTGTAACATACTCCTTCTTCTTGCCTTGAGGCCTTTCCACTGCCTTTCAATACCAAGATCATATCATAGCATCATTCAATTATAGAATCACAGAATGTTAAGGGGTTGGAAGAGACCCTAAAGATCATCGAGTTCCAACCCCCCTGTAATGGACAGAGACACCTTCCACTAGACCAGGTTGCTCAAACTTCATCTAGCATGGTCTTTAAAAATTCTAGGGACTGGGCATCCACAGCTTCTCTGTACAGCCTTTTCCAGTGTCTCACCATGCTGCTAAATCTCTTTCAAATCACAAATATACAAATAAATGGTTTTGATATTCAGATGTTCTAAGAAAAAATGTACCTCGTTAATAAAAATAAGAAAGATAAATTTTTGTTTCTATTTCAGTTGGCAATCTTTTCTTTCTCTCTTTCTTTCTGAGGTAAAAAGAAGTCCATCAACCTGTTCTTTAATGTACTGCCTACGAATTCATTTTGTTAAAAGATGAAAGGATGAATGTTAGCCAAGAGAGACAATACAGTTGGATTTTCTTGGCAGAGATAATTCTTTCACATGTCATCATTGATTACTGGCATTTTCCATTACAGCTGCAATGTAACAGCATTTCACTGGTTAAGTTTGTGTCCCTCTTATAGTCATAGACTAAATTTTTTCCTATATGTTTTGTCAGTTAAGCTTCTAGGCTGAAAGGTAATCATGCCTCAACAGCTGGGTGTGAATTCCTCTAAGAAGGAGGGGAAAATACTTCCTTGTTTCATTTACTTTCCAAGAAATATTTGAAAGGCATTTATCAGTCCAGTCATATTTTGGTTTAGTTTAGACTATATTCTGAAATAGAATTCATTGTGCATCAAGACTGTTCATTAAAATATGGTATTTACAGTGGTTGAAATATAAATAGCAAAGTCTCATCATAAATCCAAAATTAAATGGCAGATATTACACTAAACTTAATCTGCATACTAAAAAGCGCCAGTACACTTCTTGGAAAAGTGATCAGCCTGCTTGAATCTGTAGGCAATGCTGCCAGACCAATGGTGACTTTAACCCAAAGGGCAACTATGATTGAGATGAGTTTAGCTCACAGTGAAAGTGGGCTCCACTAAGCTGGATTAGTCCACACTGGTGGTGTTCTCAAGGTCAGCAGATGTGCAGTGACTCTTGCCATATCTTTCATAAGCCCACGTGCATATTATACTCCAAGGGAGAGAGCAGTGGTGGAGCTTAAGCTGGTTCACAGGTGAAGGAAAGGTTGTGAGACAAAGTAAAAGTAGATAAAAATGTTTAGCAAAAGTGGGGTTTAGAACACAGGTGTCCTGGTTAGACTGAGGAGGGAATAACAGATTACACTACCACAAAATCGTGGCAGGCCTTAAAAATGGGTACAAAAAGCCTAAATACAGGTTGCAAGAAAAATACATGAGCGTATATGAGATGAAAAATAATTTGACCTAATGGTCTTCTTTTACTTTGCCTTATTTGCATCCCTAAGACCTCGACAAGGTGAATAGAATACTGCCAGATCAGGTAGAGAGAGGGAAGAAAGGCAGAAATATAAGTTTTTTGCCACACTGTATGGGAGATCATCAGGAGATGCCTGATGTGTTGTCAGAGAGAACAATTTTTACTGTATGATTCTGGACAAATGGTAAGAATGAGTCATGGTGATGCTAAACACGAGCTGAACAGCTTCTTTCCCTGAGCAATAAAGTTTCTTCTCTTGGCCACTTCTCCTTACAGCCATTTCTGTGGTGACTGCTATGCACTATTAGAACACCATAAAGTTTCTTCCACTTATTCTCATTTTACAAAACCTTTCATTTTCTTATCATCTCCTTTTCATCCATCTACTTTTTGGTAAATGTAACCTTAAGTCAACAGTAAATGAAAGTCTACAGGCAGGAACCAGCATCTATATTTTAAGAAGACAGACAGGAGCATCTTTTCTTATAATATTTTCTGTCATGTTATTTATTGATTTTCTGAGTCTGTCTGAAGAGAGTTTTAAATTCATTAGAGATGGAATCTTTTTAGTAAGTGATCAATCAATAAAGTGCACTAATCACTGTTGATGACACCAGTTTAAAGTAGAATCACTTTTTTTTTAATTTAGGTAGCATGTAAAAATGTTATTAATAAATTGCAGAGATAACTTTTCATCTATTTGGCATATATATTAGGAAAATATGTGAGGATTTTAATGTTAATTGTAATAAACATCTTTATTCCAGCACTGCTGAGAACTACCAAATGAGCGCTGTGGTTCTGTCTACAAAAATTAGAAATCGGAGCTGTACAAGTTTTCTCATATTGCCCTCCAAATACAGTTCAGTGTTGCTCTGGAGGAACGTCATTAGAAATACATTTTATTTTTCATGCCTCTCTCCATCCTGTAATTCTCTCTTTTGAGACTACCCTAGGTTCTGAACCATGAGGAGGCTAGAGGATGTTCTTGTGCTTCTGCTGGAGTCTGGACTGAGGTCACTCCACAACCATCAGTTACTAAAAGGTTTGACTTTATCAATAAGCATAAATTTGAGTGCAGAACGGTGAAAGTCTATGCCTCATTCTCACGTCCTGAGCCTCTGGATTTCAACCTTCCTTCACGAGATAAATTGTATCTTTATCATCATGTTTCCAGGCATTTTAACCAGACTTCTTTCTTAAGATAATATTAGAGAATGTTTATGCTACTTCCTACATTAACAGCAATTACAGCTTGTCAGTACTGTGGGCTGTGTTTCCTCTGTAGTTCTGGCACCCAGATGTGCCTCTTAGTTGTGTCCCTCCCAGCTGCATAAGGGGAAGAAACAGGGATGTTTTCCATCCCTCATTTGCTGTGATTTTCCATGAAAAGAAACTCAAGTGTCTGAAAAGGAGGGATCTGTGCTTGAGCAGTGGGGAACCAGGAACATGGGATGCTGCAGGAAGTGCAGCTGCACCCGCGCATAGCTGCAGTGTTTGAGGGGGCACTGCAGAGACAACAACTGACAGACATGGGCTCCTTGAGGAAACACCACCTAGGATTCATTTACAAGCTGGTGACCTTTGTGCATAAAAGGGAGGTGTTCCTAATTAGGTGTGACTGATTTCTGCAGTGAACTAACACATTTTCTCAAAGCCAGATTCATATCCTTGTCCTTATGCATTTTTTAGTAAATGAGATACATGTAAAGACTTTGTGTTGTTTTTTCTTTTTTCTTCTGGATTACCTTCCTAATATATTTTGTCTGCCTACTCACACTGGTTTCTGTTATCACAGTTAGAAATACAGCTTCTTCTAACAATGAATATTTAAATGTAATGAATTTTTTATATCTTATAAAATTGGATCTGAACTTGTCATAAACATGTGTAGATTATGATTAAATTTACTGACTAAATACAGTCTCTGCTGGATGACATTAAGAAAGAGTGAATCCAAATCCTCCTACAGAAAAGCAGAGTAATAAATGAATCCAAAGACAAGCTGCAACATCTGGTTTGGTTATTTGGAGGTTTCTATTCACTGTTTCATGAGGGGAGGTTTTGGCACAGTTTAAACTACACTGTTTGGGGCCCTGACCCTGCTACTTTTGCTCAGGTGTGTCATCCCATTTATGACATTAGACTGAATGGGAACTGCAGAATTTGGATGTTGAACCTGATCCAGAGGGGGATTCCTGTTGTCTAGAAAGGACTTTAAAACAAGCCTTTAGAGAGACAAAATGGTTTATCATGCACAGCTGCTGCCAGAGCCACGCAGCTGCCCTGAAGGCTGTTCTGAGCTCACCTGCTCAGTACCAGAGTACCAGAGCCATGCAAAGGGACTGTACTCAGCATAGAGCTTTCACCACGGCATAATTAAGGCAGTACCGCAATGTCAAGGAGCACTTTCTTTTAACCCACACAATCTTAGGATCAGGTTAATAAACTCAGGAATGGAAGAATCCTGTTAAAACAATGTTAGCCCTATTATAAAAATGTCATAGATATGTGAGATTCACAGTACAATCCTACAGAAAGCACTAACTGTTAGCGCTGGCTACAGCAGTCTCTATCATCTTTCATGGATATGTACATCTCTTGGATTTTGAACTCCTTGTAACCTTCTTGTGTGACTCCCAGTGGATATGTGAGTCCAGGCAGCTTACAGGCAATGGAAGTTTGTGTGCAAGCTTCCATCTGCCCCTGTCTATTCTTGATGAATCATGTGTCGAGTACTATCACATTCTAGATCTGCTTTATGTCTGCTTCTCTGCTAAGAACACTGAAAAATACTGCACCCAGACATATGGCTGCAAAACCATAAACAAAACAAAGTAAAATAAAAGGATTTAGGACAGTGTGTTTTGATTTTGTTGGGTTTGGGTTTTTTTTT
>VWZT01009513.1:152984-166464 GCA_013397055.1 Pachycephala philippinensis
TTTTTTTTTTGTTGTTTGTTTGTTTTGTTTTGTTTTTTGTTTTTGGTTGGTTGGTTTTTATTTTTTATGTGAAATCCACAAGTTTATAAATCTGTCCTTTGCATATAGAAGAGATGAAGTTTTAGTGCACTCAAATTCAGAGAACAGATATCTAAGTTAGTTATTCTGTCTATATATAACAGCAAAAATATGTGTGCCCATTCAAATCCAGAAAAAGGTGCTGTATGTCTTGGCTCAGTTAGTAACAGAAGAGCACAGTTCAGACAGGAATCCAGCAGAGCAATGTCAATGAACTTTGATGTCTTCTTGAAGTATAAAAATGCCAACTCTTTGAGACAATGATTATGTCTGAGGAAATCACAGTCCAGGTGTTGTGGTTTAACCCGGCAAGGCAGCTAAACGCCACACAGCTGTTCCCTCACTCCCCACCAGAGGGAGATGAGAGTTGGAAAAATGGTAGAACTCATGGGTGGAGTTAAGTCAATAGTACATAAAAGGAAGGGAGAATAATAATTATGGTAAAAAATCTACAAAACAACTGATGCACAGTGCAACTGCTCACCATCCACTGACCAGCACCCAGCCCCTCCCAGCTAACTCCTCACTGTTTTATTGTTCAGCATGTTGTCATATTGTATGAAATAGCCCTTAAACAGTTGGGGTCAGCTATTCCGGCTGTGTCCCCTCCCAGTCTCTTGTGTCCTGCCAGCTTCCTTACTGGCAGGGCAGCATGAGAAGCTGAAAAGCCCTTGGTTTAGAGCAAGCACTGCACAGCACAACTGAACCATCAGCATGTTGTCAACATTATTCTCATTCTAAAATCAAAATACAGCTCTGTACCAGCTGCTAGGAAGACATTAACTCGATCCCAGCTGACACCAGGGTACAAAAGGAGGCAAAAATCAAGGTATTGATGTGAATTGCTGCTTATTATAGGACCATCTGTTATGAAAATTCAAGTCCCCAAAAGGTCAGAAATTCTCCTTCTCTAGCCATGCAGGTGCAGAGATTGTGAAAAACTTCTGTGAGCAGAACTTTGTTTTACTGCTTTTGCTTCCTTGGAGTCTTCTTCATTGTACAAAAGAACTATTGTTTTGAGTCAAATTAACTCCCGTGGGTTTATGTAAAGGTTTTTCAGGGACAAATGACACTTCAGACCAAGAGAATTAAGAGGCTACTTAAGACATTGTTAAACATAATCAATTAAAAAAAAAAAAACATTTTCACCTATTCCATTGCATTTTATCCCCACACTCTTTGGATTAAGTTAATGCAATGCACTCAGAAATTCTGTATCCTTGGGCCACATAAAATAAAGTCGTATTGTTTATAAAATGGAAATAAGTAGTTTTCAGGAAGGATTTAAATTAATATTGTCAATTCACAGATTTTTTATTAATTATCAGATTTTTTTAAAGATAAGGATACTGCTTTAAAATCGATATCTGCTTGTTTATTTTTCTTCTTTTCTGAATGCTTAGTCATCTGGTGTATAACATGTATATGTATTATGATTTGTATCTTGTAAATACAATGTCAAAACAAGAAAAGCTAGGATCCCCAGATGATCACAGTACACAGATCACTGTGATTTTAAGAACGCTTAATTTTTGAGACTCTTGCTATAACAATGACATTTGACAACTTTTATAGAACTCTAAACCGTTATGTCATCAGTTCTAAAACCTTTATATTTCTAAACATTCATTTTAGATGTTCTAATATTTTTATTGTCTTCTTTCTCTTTTGGTTGTTTTTTTTTCGTTTTGTGCTTCACTGAAGTTAAATAAGGACAAAGGAAAACTTAATGAATAGCAGGCACCCATGTTACAAAATTGTTTCATTTCCTTTCCTTACAATAAAAACCTGAATGACCAAAGAGTAGAAACAAATTGGCAACCTTGCTATTATTTGTTGCCTTTTTATTGTTAAATGTGAGGCAGTAGGAAGGTTTCCCTTACACAGGTTTTGCCCCTTTGCCCTACAGTTAAATAAGTGGTCAGTCTTGGGCCTAATTTGCAGACTAGTGAAAGTATATTTTTCCTTTGCTTCATAAACAAATAATGCGTTTTGTTCTATATGTTTCAATATCATTTGTGCTTCAAATTTATACAGTTGTAACTTTTTCAATACATTTTCTTTAGATATGGAAAATTCTCATTGAGTAATACATTGAATAATCCGCTTATTCCTGTACTCTGTTGCACAGCCAGAGGCACAAAAAATCATTATTGAATGTGCTGGTTATTTGAATCAATATGATAAGCATCTTTATATTTAGGGGTTTCTTAACGTACAGGATGAAAACAAGTGTTTGATTGTGAATGGTCAGTTAATCACCGAGAATAGTTTATGAACAAATGATGAAACAAAACCACTCCTAGAAAAATTACTAGTGCATTTGCCAATCTATAAAATTATGTAAAACACTATTTACCATAGTATCTGAAGATGCATGAATGTAGCTGTTTGCACCCATTACTGCCACGACCACAAGTTCAGAGCTCCTAGTACTGATATCCTTACTATTATCCTAATGTATTCTTCTAATCAGTAGATCTCACTGTATTCACAAAGGGAGGCATTGTTATTACTTTTATTTAATAGCTTTGGACACTGAGATGCTTGGTATTGACAAAACTTGTTCAAAGCTTCTTCTCCCATTCTTATCATGATTATTCAGTTTCTTCCTTTTGCAGCAATCTTTACAGATGCTTCCTACAAAAGCAAGCAATTGTGCCACAGCATTTTTCTTCAAGCTTTCCTATAGCCATGATATAATTTTGTGCAGAAATGCAATACTGCATGTTTATCTGCAGATTTTTCATTCCCTTGAAGAAACCAGCTACTGGAAGGGATTAAGAGCAGGAAATATTACTGTAAATTTTTGCCTTTTCTTGCATAATGAGCAGTTACTGGATGTTATACTTCTGGATTATAGCTTTCTCTTCTGACTCAGAGATATTTAACAAATAACTTAGTCGTTTATTTTGCTAGTCACGGCTTCCATCCTTTTTAATCTTTCATTAGGTTATTGCTTTAAATCTCATTAGGGTCAGTCACCCCAAGACAGTTGTAAAGTCAGCTGAAGAGCAGGAAGAATCTAGTGACTACATAGCGAAAGTGAGGAAATACAGAGTTTAGCCCAGGTCATTGTCTAGATAAAGGATCCCTATTTAATTTCTGATGTTATGGCCCTTGCTAACTGTGCCATATAAATTGAATATTAGGTCTAACCATATGTGAGTAAATAAGTTTAAGCACTGAAAACATACTGTGTTCTGATTGCATTTACTCAGTCATCATTTGTATTTCAGGATTACTTCACGTATTCTCATCCCAGGTCAGATGTATTTACTACCTTGAATTTAACCCGTACTCAGGTACAGGATGAAGAACCACACCAGGTATGCATACCAGTGGAAACAAAGTCATCCACAATGAAGCTAAGAAATTATTCTGTTAAGAGCTTTTTTCCACTTGATTTAACACAAACAGCTTAGATCAGTCTATTTTATGGGGTTGTCCTTCCATACCATTACCTGTTCTTTCTTTCACTGTTTGGCTGAATCATTTGTCTGCACGTTTCAACTGTGGAGTTACAGGCTTTTGATCTATGGGTTAAAATCATCTCTCATTTAGTTCTTATGACATATCTTAACTAGATTTTCTTAATTAACTAGCATTTCGTTATGTTGTTTCTGTGTTCCCACCCCCAACCAACACCAATACATTCCAGCAGTTACCCTGTCTTCAATGGAGGGTTCATTTATTATCTGTTTTTCCATCATAATTTATAACCTAAAATAGCAACATTGGGCAGCTGCATTCTGATGGCTCCCTTATGAAGGAACAGTTTCCTAACAACAGAACTGACACAAACTGAAGAAACGGGACTTTTCCCCAGCACATTAATTCCAGTATCATCTGTGAAAAAGAGGGTGTGATCTAGTGCACAGTGTGGTGTGCCACCACAGAGCAGGGCTTGATCCATTTGCTTTGATGGTTCTAACTGATACCAAGTCACAGGAGTAAAATCCCAGTCCACTCTGACTGATGAAGGAGTTCCAGTATCTTTATTTCCTCTGTACAACACTGAATTTCCATGAAAAGGAAAATTAACTTCAAAACACTGGAGAAAGAAGAAAAAAAGAGTCACGATACCTACATCTGGGAATGTAACTTCAGCGTGGCTCTGCTCCTGGTTAACACTGAGTTTGCTCTTCCACTTTCCCTTTGTACAACTCCATACCAGCTCACCTTAGCTGACACCTGATCTGCTTTGCAAATGTCACTATTAAAGGTGTTCTTTTTGCTCCACTGGGACATGTTCAACACTATTAATATTTATATCAGGAAGAATGGGTCCACATGGCTATCTTTTTTCCTTTCATTTCAGCATACCTGAGTGTTCTGTGAAAGACTGCTTCAAAATGATCCAAAATGAAAACTGTGGGACAAAAATAAATATGAGAAGACAATAAAACCTTTTCCCCAAAATCAAGCCCTCCTGAACACCAATATTTTATGAAAGATACATAAATAAAGGAAGACTCACCCTCAGATTGATGGCACAGCTTTAAAAGCAGAGCATTTTTTTTAAATGTTTTTTAAATCTCCATTTTTTTTCTGTTAGTGAAATCTGTATTTATTGTGTATTTGTAAATCAATGATCCAATCAAAGAAAACAGTTTTTTAAGTGCTGGGTATTTTCCTGAAACTGATAATACTGATGACACCACCAAAAGAGGAATTGTTTTAACTACAGGACACCATTAAATTTCCCCAGCTCTTGGAGGGAAATTTGTCTGCAACACAAGCATTAATTTAGAAACATATCTGTAAAATATGTTCACATGAATGGATTTCAAAAAGCAGGAACACTTTACTTTGATAGGTAAATCACTGGCTTAGGTTTTACAGTGCTAGAGGGAAAAGGCCTTTGAAGTATCTCTTGGACACATACATTTTGCTGCTTTCTGTCTTTCATACACCAATGTTTTCTTTGTTGCTCAATGGTCACATAATCAATTGGTCATCACAATAACCTCAGAAATGTTGCATAGTCTTACCCAAAGGCAGAGAGCCTGAAATCCATCAAAGTTGCTGTAGTGCTGCTTAATCTACTTCAGGTACTAGACGCGGTCTGACTAGGCAAGACTGGAGATCCTGCCAAGTTAATTTGTCCTGTTGAGTCTGCATAGACCAGCTTAGAACCACATGATGACAGAGTACTTCTCCATGAGCATATGAAGTTGTCACTGCAGTCACCAAGGATGTGGTTACATGTGTCTAAAGTGTCTATTTATATGGCCTCTGCAAAGTCTTGGATTAGTCCCAGGGATATCAAGAGAGAATTTATGTTCTCCAACCTCCAAAAATTCTTTTTTTTTTTTTTTCCCCCCACATCTTGTATAACTCAAAAAGTGCATTTTCTCTGATATTTAATGGATATTGTCATTTAATCCAGTATGATAACCACATATTTTCTAAGCTGCAAGACTTTTCACTCTATAATTTGAACTGCAGGGTTCAGAATCTCTTCTAGCCCACAGGGGTGAGAAAGCACTCTCAGAAATTATATCTGGAATGCAACTTCTACCATTTAGATATTTATGCTGTCAAGTATTGCAGTTTTATAGACGCTTTAAATTATTATCAACCATTTATTCATTAGTTTCATTATATAGTTTATGTTCTACTCATCTCCCTTGCATAACTGCGATGGTGTTAGTGCCAATACAAGTTAGTTAAATACTGAAGCAGAGCTATGAAGCTCTGGGAGTTTCAGCATAAAGCCACTATCTGTGCCCATAAAGATGCTAAATAAAGTCAATGCACTGTGCTAAGAACTCACAGTGTAATAAAAACAAGGGGAAAGCTCTTAACCCTCCTTTTGAAGACATCCCTTATGATTCTGTAGTTTAGAAAAATGCTTCATATGCACAGAAAGGCAAAGATCCAGGAAATACAACTCCCCTCACCTTCTGAAATCCGAGTTCCCCACGAGGAGCAGGGGAAGCCTGTAACTTCCAGGCTCCATGGGAGGACATGCTACCATTAGAATAGCCAGTGTCCACAAAGAGTAATAGTGTGATGTGGCCTGCTTTTCACGTTCTTTTTTTTTCTTCTTTCCCTTCCTTTTTTCCCAGATGTTTTGAATCAGCTCTTTCTTTCCCACCTTCAAACACTTAAAGAGGAAATGCTGTCAGGTGTCTTTAATTATACTCAGCCTGTCTTTAACAGCCTGTATCAACGTCATCTGAAACACTGATGTTTTCCAGGGAAAGTTTAAAGAGCTTGAAAAGATGTCAAAGATATTTATTTAAGAGGTCCCTAGAAAACACCAGTTTACATCTGAATTCATTCACATTAATTACCACTATCATTTCAGAGATGCAAGTCTGCATTTGTGAACTCAAATCCATTGTGTGGAAAAGTGTGTCATGAAAATTATTACACTAAAAAGAAATCCTATTTTTTTTATTTTTGCTAGAATTTAAAAATGAGACTATATTAAACCATTTCATATTTAACAATATCTTCATCTGCTTACTGCACAAGAATTATTTTTATTTATATAGTATTGAAATTATTTTGGCAAATTATTACAGGCAACTAACATGAATTAATCAATATCAGGTCTCAGGTCTCTTGTGAAGTAATGGAAAGGATATTTTGGTTTTTTTCTTAAATGTATTAACGGAGATTGTTAGCACTCGTTTCAACAATTTGTACTTACCAGGGTAAGTTTCCTACATTCAAAACCACACAAGTAAGCATCCCTGTCACTAATAAGACCAGCAGGAGCAAACATTTTCATGCTTCAGTGTAGACAGGAGCTCTGAGTCAGCATGCCTAGTACTCTGCTCCCCTCTCCTGACACAGTCCAGTTCACACGACACTCCTAATCCAGGACTGCATCTACCATCAAACTGCAGCCTTGCTGCAGCCAAAGCATTCCTGGCCATGGGGTCCTGGATACACTTCTTCACTCAAGTCAAAACCACTCAAACTAACTCAAGAGGTTAAAAAAAATATTAACCCACAATGGATGAAACCTCAGGGACAAATTCCCTATTGCTTTCAACAGACACAGATTTAATGAAATTTTAACTTTCTTTCTAGTTCCCCCCAAACTCCAGCTTTTCTACACTATGACATTCTATCACGCATTATAATATTATTCCATCCACTGCAGAACCCTCCTGTAGTTTAGAGCCTCTCTAGAGACTTTAGATTAAAGGTCTGTCTAAATCACGACTGAACAGTGATGGAAAGGTTTTCAGGGTTTTTTCTCTTCTTCTTTTTTGAATATCCCATTTTAGCATTGCTATAATGAGGCAATTCAAAGCTAATACACAATTCTGAGACTGATGATTTGTTTTAACCCACATAACAAGAGGAGATAGGAAAGGGAATGCACTGTGATTAGAATGACAGCTTTCATGGACTAGGAGTAGAATTTGAAAAAGAAGCAGCTGTTTTATCTATAAACTTAATTCAGCTTTATGGAGCAGAAGTTGTTCTGAAACTCAAAGAAAAAGTTTCTCAGACCTTGACCTACATAAAGAGTAAGGAATAAGGTCACACTCAACAAATGACATGCAATAGGCATATTATATTACCAAAAGAGGTACTATCAGCTAGAAAAAGAGCTTGATAAAAAAAAAAATAGCAATGTTATCAGTATGTTTGGGAACTTCTCAGGAGTCAGGTCAGCTAGAAAAGACAGCAGGGCACATTTAATGAACTGTGCAACACTCAGCTCAGGTTGTGCCTTCTAAGCCCATCAGCATTCATAAAACAGTAGCACAGCTCTTGCCTTATCAATGGTTTTCATTAAATAAACTCAACAAAACAATGTGCTCTTACATCAACAATTGAAAAATTATTTTTTAGGTACAATATTTACCTGTGGAACTTCTGAAAATTGGAAACAGTCTGTATGTGCCTTCCCTTCTTCATAATATTTTAAAGAAACATTTTTTTTTAAATACTTAAGAATCATTATGTGTCCATAATGTACCAAAGTCAAGTCATTTTAATTGAATCATTTTTCATACCCCCAAAATCTGATTTTTTTTTTTTTGTTTTACTTCACAGTCCACTGTGACTAGCATTTTTAAGGCAAAAAATAGTTCCACAGCTTTCTCTAGGCAAAATCCTATATCAGTACAGATCCTAGCAGGTTCCTAAATGGTGAAAGATTAGGATCACACTAAAATTCAGGTTGGAAGGAACCTCTGGAGGTCTCTAGTCCAATTTATTGCTTCTAAAAAGGTTAGCTATAAGATCAGGCCATGTTGTTCAGGACTTTATCCAGTCCTGTCTTGAAAAACCTACAAGAATGGAGGGTGCACAAACGCCCTGGACAAGCTGTATTACTGTTTGGCCGTATTGACAGTGAAAATATTTTTTCCTGATACACAGTGCGAAGGTCTTCTGTTTCATCTTATGCCTGTTTTCTCTTGTCCTACCTCCATCTGCCTTGCTGAACAGCATGGCTTCATCTTCACAGAAAGCTCTTCCTAGGTACTGGGTGGGGGGGCTGCTGCTAGATCTCCTCCCTGGATGAATGAGCTCCAGTTCCTCCTCCTCAAAGTCAAGTGCTCCAGCTCATGCTCATTTTTGTAGCTCTCTGCTCAACACAATCCAGTTTATCACATATGCCTTGTTTCAGGAGGGTGTAAACTGCATGCAGGATCTCCATGCAATCTGATGAGTGCTGAGCAGAGGGGGATCATCACTTCTCTTTACCTACTGCCATGATCCTGTTAACACAGCCCAGGATCTTTCTTTGCTGCCTGTGCACACTGGTGGCTACCAGCTAGTTCACTGTGAACCAGGATATGGTTCATGAGCCATGAATAAAGGACATTTTCAGGAAAGTGCAGTGTTCACGCACGGGCATCGACTCCGCACACAAGTTCCGGTGCAAAGTGATTTATTATGTAGCTCAAAATTCCCTAAATACCCCCATAGAACAGGATATAACATCATATAAACAGGAGAGATGATCACCACACTGTTCCCCTATCACCTGGGATAAAGCAGAGATGTTGCCTATTATGGTAATATGTAAATAATACCCTATAAGGTTACAAACTGCATTCATCACCTCTCACAGGTCCAGCTTTGTCAAAAAGCTCCAATCCTCTCTCTGTCTATCCCCGGTGACCTGCATACAGTCCCAGGGTCACCTCTGGGTCCAGGAAAGAGGCTTTCTCTCCGGCCTACCAGGCCTATCACTCTATCATCACATAGTGTAACCCAACAGGAAAGCTCTTTCCCAGCCTATATGGCTGCAAGGATTTCCTCCTTCTCAATTGCAGAACTGACTTTGTGCACAAGTCTTGTGCATGTCCTTGATTCCTGCTGACCCCTTTCATGCAACCCACCTGTGTCTCTCTGGAGGGCAGTCCCATCCTCGGGTGTACTGACTGTCCCCAGTTTGGTGTCATTTGAGAGCTTTATGAACAAACACTCCATTACTTCCCCCATGTCACTGATTAAGATGTTGAATGGAACAGGTCTCAGGACAGTCCCTAGATTATGGTACTTCATTTGTCACATGCAACCCAGTTCAGTATAACCAATTAAATCTCTATTGCAAATCATTCACTTTTTTACTCAGTCATTTGTCTACTCAGCCAAACCATAGCATCTCGACTTGAACATGAGAATATTGTGGAAGACAGCATCAAAATCTTGCAAAAGCCAAGGTAAATTGCTCTCTACCCATCCACCGAGTCATTTTATCATAGAAGATAAAGAAATTTGCTAAGCATTGTTTATCCTGACAGTTCCCAAAGGCTTCTTCTTCACATACCCAAAACCATGTCCCAAAATAACTCACTCTGTTAATTTTGCAAGGACTGGAGTGATTTCTGAATGACTAAATCTGGTGGGTAACAGACGACACTTTTAAATATCAAAACAATGCTTTTTGCTTTATATCTTTATCACACGATGTCACCCTGGTTTAGAAAAAGTGCCTTTTCTAAGTAGTTCACAAGGATATTTGATAGATATTTTATATATACTTGATAATTCTTGCTGGGTTCTTCTTTCCTTTTTTATTTCTCTCCTTCTTTATAGCATTTAATTAGCAAAGAGGAAAATATTTTATTGAACTTATAGCAAAAATAACAATCCAGATCTGCAGATATTCATATTTAATTATGGCTACATGTAATTAAGTGTGGCAATCTGGTGATAAAACCTTTAAATAATGACTCATAAAGAAATAAAAATGGAGCATGTGTTTAATCAGTTTGGAGCCTTCCACAGAAGCTGGCATAGCTCAGGTGCTAATGAGACATCTGCTGCTCAGGACACCAGAGAAAGCAGCAATTCGCTAATGAAAAAACAAACCAGTATGTTATACAAGACAAATACTGGCCCAGAATTCTAGCCTAAATCTTAAACTTTGACTAGATTTCAGACTAGCAATATTGAACAAAAAAAGCACTTTCTCTTACAACAGTGATTTTTCTCTAGAAACAGGTGACCCGATGCTAATTTTGCCAAATAACATAAAATCTAGATATCTTCATAGCACTCTGAGGTTGTTCTAAGGTTGACCAGTTCCCATAAACAAATGAAAGAATAAAACAGAAGATCCTAAGTGAGAAAATTGGAACATGTTCTTATCTGCCATTTGTGATAACGGGCCATATTATTGGTGAACACTTTAGGAAGTTCAGAGAAGCCTTGTTGTAACCCTCAACCTCTAACTGCTATATAAAAGGCAAAAGACAAGGAGGAAAAAAAAAACAAAAACCAAACCAAACAAACAAAAAAAGCCCAAACAAAACAAAAAAACCCCAAATAAACAATAAAACACACCCACCCATAAAATTTTATTTCTGTGTCTGAAGCTGATGTAGTACACTTGCATGAATTGCCTCAAAAGCCATAGGATTGAATGATGTCAAGTGAAGTTTTCATGTACTTTTAAAGACAAAATTTAATTTTTCTTCAATAAAAATACAACACAAAGTCCTATTCAAAAGAAAGGGACTGTCCGTTGCTAGAAGGCTTCCAATAGACACTGACTGTGGTTTATATGGCTCTTTCTAGATTTTATGGAACACTAAAATCTTACTAGGACATTAGACCTAAGATTTGTCCTTCTCTTCTGCCTTTCTGTATCAGTGTGGTCTCATGGAAAGCATACAAGAAAAGGCTAAGGAGCACAGAGGTTTTTAAGAGTAGCTGCAGAAAGTACGAAAAAGGATCCTTGGACTCACAGAGAGCTACCTACCCTTCTGGTAGGATCTTAGTGTGTGGTAAAAGTCTTTTTGGTTCGGTCTTCCCACATGTAAGAGTTTTTATCTTGGCTTAAAACATGTTCTTCACTTTTAAAAGCAAGTAACTAAGGCTTTGTAAAGAAACCAAACCTCCACAAACTGAGCCAGAAGTTCTAAACCAAGGACCACCCATACCCTTCAGGGATGGCAGGCTTAGGTAACACTGAACATTTCTGAATCCTCTGTTGTGTATTGTGTATTAGGTATTGCTTTGTTTTCATGTGGAGACTACGTTTTCTTTGTAGCCTCAGGTTGAACATTTCTTATTATTTTCTGTTTTGTTAATGGGTTGCAAAAGAAACCTGTTGTTTAGCCATGTATTTCTAATATGATTAAGTTCTCCTTCCAGGATTCTGCTTTGCAACTCTTAAGTACTTAATCAACGAGTGTTTTGACTACTTTACACTGAAACTGTAGGACACAGATTTGATTTATAATTTAAATTGGCCTCTGAATTGGTACCCTTTCTCTCAGCTGTGAAAGACAATCATCTTTCTTAATGATCATTGCAGAAAGAAATGGTAGCATGTCATCCTTTCACATCTCCCTTGTGAATTTGTTAGATTTATTCATGTATTCCTTTAAAACTAATGTGTCACATATTTATACAACAACTTTTGGTATATATTTTGCTAATTTTAAAGCCTTTTCTTCCATATCTTCCATAATGATTCCTATAAAAAATAAGAATGAATTGCTCTCTTATTTATAAGCCAGGGAGACTGATTGTTCACTACCTCTGCAATCAAGTTTCAGTTTGCTAATGGAAATCTATTTTGACACTTATATAAAGAGACAGTTAATATCCCAACTTCACATGGTATTTGTTTTAATGTGATTAGTATGTTTTGAAAATCCAATGATGTTTTAGAACAATGTGGCACATGTAGGAATATATATTTAGTGTATATAAGTCTTGTTTTTATTCTCAGTTCTTATCGTTGAAAGAATTCATGGTAACCACACTGTTGCTCCTACTCTGGCCATGAACTTTTCAGAACAGGTAATTTCACTGCTGATGGAAGACTTTAGAATGGAAGAGAATGGTAACTGCAGCACGTCTATTACCAAAAAAAGCACAAGAGATTTTATCATTGGCTTCGCTTCCCTCAATATGCCTTTATAGTATCTGATGTCAATTCAGTCCTGAGAAGTAGCACAGTCTATTACTTAAATCAGAGTCCGATGATGATGTTACTGAACAAATTATATTTCTGTAAAAAGTCTATGCAGAAGTGGGGGAGAATGCTGGAAAACTTTGAACTTTAGTGCAATTTCCCTATATTCATGGTTTATGCTTAGTTTTGTACCCTAGAGTGCTTAGTACAAATACCAGAGTTTAATGTAGCCTTGTGTTAACACCCTACATCTGTGACTAATGTGTCTTGTGCCAGCTGATGCTTCCTTATTTATTTATATCAGCGATTAATACATACTAGCAGATATCCCATTTTTGAGAACAAGGATTGTGTGTCAGAACCAAGAATGGTAAGAAAACTACATTATGACCTGATGGCATATTTGAAATACTCTCAATGAGAAAAGATTAATCAGAAGATCTAGAACCATATTCAAATAAATCCATGGAAATAATTAGCAAATATGTGTGTATTCAGGAAATGTGATGAATATTTATTAGTTTCAGGAATATAACCTGGTCTGCTAGGATACTGGGCATGCATGAGGAAAATTCCCCATGCATCCAGCACTGTTAATAAAGTAATGTCAGCTTTCTAATCTAGTAAACTGGCTGCAGTTTATTTCCCAGTTTTTGGTGACAGTGGACACTGAGTAGACTCCCTATTCCCACTGTTGACGGGATGAGGCTAATTAACCAGTCAGGACTATAAGCAAAGCAGCAGCCTTCAGAGCAGGCTTTCCTTCAGAAATCTGGGCACTTAATACACATGTATAAGAAAACTTCTTAATCCTTCCCACTACTGAGAAGCCTACATTCCTCATCATTCCCACAGTACTATCTGGATGCAGATGCTCAAATATGTCTCTATATTTTGTAATGCTGATTTATCCCAAAAATCCGTAAGTTGAGGGTCAATATAATAAATCATGGTGAAAAGCAATGGGAGTAATAAGATGATGATGATGATGATGATGATGATGATGATAATAATAATAATAATAATAGTAATAATAGTAATAATAAT
>VWZT01009513.1:168568-224327 GCA_013397055.1 Pachycephala philippinensis
CTTGGCCCCAGACACTCTTGGAATTGAAGTAGTAAACTGTGATTTTGCTGATTAGAGGTAGGTAATAAAATAAAGGAAGAAATTATATTTAATGTTAACAAATGGGAAGATCATTTTATCCGCTCTTAAATAAGGTATGAACAACTGTTGTCACACTGTAAAAAGCTTTATCTAGGGAAGGTTGGGATGTTTTCATAAAATAGAGAAAAAGAACAAATGCTAGAAACCAAAAATCTTTTCAGAGGCTTTTATCTGTTTTGATAAATCTTTCATCATGAAGGTGACACAAATCCAGAACACAATTATTGTCCATCAAAAGAGATAAAAGGCTCCTCTCACCCAGTACTCAGCTTGTCAAGGGACATTGAGGACAGAAGTGTGGGAAAAACAGGTCAGTCTTCCTACTCAAAGGTTACCAAAATATTGACATTTTCTCCAGCCAAATGAACACTCTGACCATGAACTTGGTCTTTAAGAGGTCCCAGCTTCAGCTCAATTCAGAATAGGAAATTTGGGGGAAAAAGAAACATTCTAGTGAGATGAGAAAATCCTGAGCATGGAAATATTTTGTGGATCTAATAAGCATTGGGTACTGTCCCAAACGAAAACTGAAACTGCTGTTGGAGGGAACAAAGTACTGTAGTCCCTGAAAATTCTGCAACTGATCACCTACCTGTTAGTTTTGACTACAGTTCCTCATTTCTACTTCTGCTTTTCCTCATAAGAATGTTGAAATACTTTCAGCAGACATTTTATTCAATTATTTTGATTTTGGGTAGTTCTCTAACCAAGTGATGGCTACTTTATGATATGAAAGCCTTGCTTGTTTCTAGAGAGAAGAGTTTAAAAAATGGCAACAAGAAAAATAATTCCTTTTATAACCAAAAGGGTTGCTCTCACTTTTTAAGCTCTTTTGGTTAAATATAAAGAATATTTAGATTTTTAAAAAACCTAATTCAGTCTGTTCTGTTCAAAACAGTGAAATTTTTTAAGCAATTGGTCATTCAGTGTGACAGATAAAAAACAGATCCACCAGCTACAATTCAGAAGAGAGTGTTTGAAATTCGTGAGCCTAAAGCTACAGGGAAAGACATAAAAGACAAGAGGAGGTAATTATTTCCTACTCTGCCTTGGGTATTAAAAGCTAATTTTCACAAACCAAACAATGACACTTCCCAGAACCTCCTCAAAAACAAAGTTTTGATACAATGCTTATTATTATTATTATTACTTGTGTTTCAAGATAAATAAAAACAGCAGGATAAAGAAAATTATGTTTATGGTGTCTTTAGGGACATGTATTACAAAACGTTGCTTTTGTGGTGAAGAGATCAGTACCAAAACTCAACACAGAGAGGAGACGATATCCTGAGGAAATGTGGCCTTTCTCCAAGGAAATCTGCTAAAGAGTTGGAAATGGGCCTCTGTTGTCTTGAGTTATACCTCCAGTTCCTAAAAAAAACCCAAAAAAAACTAAACATACAAACAAACAAAAGCCATTCTCTCTCACAGCCTTACCTCATTGACTGCTAGGCATTACAACCCAGTTTTCTCTTTTACCTGTCAAATTCAATGTACTGTGCTTATTATATCACTTCTGCCAATCTAGACGATTGCTCTCCATTTCAGGTATTTACGTCTGTTAACTATCTCCAAATGTAGATCAGCCTCTGCTCTGCTTTCTCATCAGCATTCTTAGTCAAAAACACTTTTACATAACAAACTGAAATGCACAAAAACACTTACATCCATCTTATTTACTGTACATTTTTCCCACACAGGTAAAGTCACTGATAGCCTTACAAAAACCCCTCATTTAAAATAATGTTTTCTACTCGTTTTCTTACGGGCCTGTATCAATTTGATTGAATCCTGGGGGTTTTTAGTCATTTGCTTCATTTTTGTCTTCAATCAGTTTTGTAACCTTTTAAGTCTGTAAAATCTACAGTAAAAAGTGAGAATGGTTTTTTTACCTTTATATTTATTTTTGTCATGAAGTTAAGATGTCAGGCTGCTGACAGTTTGACACTAGACCTAGAGCAGAAATGCCATCATTTGCCACTGACTAATAAGACAACTTCACAAGTTGCTGGAGTTGAACTGCCTAAGGCTGTTAGAGGTCTGGTAAGCCTTTTTTGAGATATTTTTGTTCTTTTGCAGCTCTCTGCTATGCTTTTCCTTCTAAAATGGAAGTGAAATTTTAAGGTTTGGGCTACTCCTTGAAAATTCTTTATTCCTGTGTTTGACCCCAGAAATCGGTATCAATATAGCCAAACTGCTCACAAATTCCTGTTAGTGAGGCACTTCCAAAAGTAGCTATTTATAGGGCAAAACAAGAACATATTCCCATGATCTACTAAGGGCTGAATATTTCCAGCTGACAGATGTAAGCTCTTCAAATAACTTCTACAGTAGGCTGGAAAAATTATTTTGGGTTTGTAGAACTACTATCGGTGTGGAAATAGCTGACTCTAGCCTCCAAAAAAAGCCCAAATTTATTGACTTCTTGGTGTCCTGAAATCCACTGGAAACACAAAGTCCCTTCACTGCAATCTTGCTTCCCACCAACTATGACAAAGCAGATAGCTGCAATTCCTTTCAGCAGACATATCTCCTTGTGAAATGTGCAGAGAAGATGAGGAACTTTTAACAAGCATTTTGAACTGTTACTTTTTCCTACCCACACAGGTGGAAAAAGAAGATTTCAGGAATTCTGAATTTTCCTTTCATTCCTTCAGGAGTACATAGCAGCATATTGTACATCAGCTACAAGGAATTTCTTGTGGTCATTGATGAACATTCTGGTTTGCTTTTTCTCCTTTTCTATCAAAAAACACCATATTTCAAGGAAAAGTTTTCTATGTAAAGATGTGTACAGATGGTACAGAAGGCTCATGAGTAAACTAGGCTCCTGGTTAGGATATGGCTGTCTACATCTGCCCTTTCCACAAGTCTAACATTCTTCAAATCACTACTTACTATCTCTGAGCACCTGACATATCAGGTGACGTTGCAGTCCTGTCAAATCACAAGATTACAAAATTATGGATGGAAAGATATTAAGCTGGAAAAAGTCATCTGCAGCTGACAGTCCACAGATTTTTTTGGAAGATGAGATACATTTGCAAATGAATTTTCTGCAGTTACCACTCTGAAACAGATCTGCAACAGCTGCACATGCACAGCATCTGAATCCCTGAACATTCTCCGTGTATGAAAAATTGGTTCTTTGAAAATTAAGCCCATTTGTTTCTTCCCTTCAAAAGCCACTCTTCAGGTGCTGCAGTAATGGGGAAAAGGTGACAGGAGGAAAAGAAGAGCAGCTTTAGTAGAATCTGTAAAAGAATCACACATCATATTTCATGGGCAGCATGGGACAGCATGAATGTAGAGGAAGGCACAGATTCCCAGGGAGAAGGTAAACTCAGGAGCTCCTTGCTGGTACAGGCCAATACATGCCTTCATGGTGTGTTTACATCATATGAAGCCAAACCTCAAAGAAACCACCTCTGCCTTACCCCCGGCTGCTGCACGTCTGGCTTCTTTTCCCTACCACGTTGTCCTATGCCAAAAAATGTAAAAGAAATACATGAGGATTTTATCTCAGTTCTTCTTGAACACAAAATTACAGAACCACAGAATCACAGAACCACAGAATCACAGAATCACAGAATATGCTGAGTTGGAAGAGACCCATCCAAATCATTGAGTCCGACTTTTTGTCCTGCACAGGACCATCCCCAAGAGTCCCCCCATGTGCCTGAGAGCATTGTCCAAACCCTTCTCGAACTCTGTCAGGCTTGGGGCCGTGACCACTTCCCTGGCGAGCCTGTTCCAGTGCCCAGCCACCCTCTGGGTAAAGAACCTTTTTCTAATATCCAACCTAAACCTTCCCTGACACAACTTCAGGTCATTCCCTCAGTCCTGTCACTGGGCACTGCAGAGAAGAGATCAGTGTCAGCCCCTCCTCTTCCACTTACAAGGAAGTTGTAACTGCAGTGAGGTCTCCCCTCAGTCTCCCTTTCTCCAGTCTGAACAGACCAAGTTGTGTAGGAAATATCTGTTAAGAGTTATTGTTTAGATAGACTAGGAGCCAAAATACATAAATACAAAATCCACTCATCTTCCTAGGCATCACACTAATGATTGCCATAGTTCAAGGGAAAAGGAAAAAAGCTCCAGATGTTATTCTCAGCACTGTGGACTATGACACACTTCAAGCTAGGACTTTTGTATTCCTCCATCAGACTTGCCTGATGTTCTCAGAAAATCTCCTGCATGAGTTATTTTCAAATGTCTTAAATAGTAACATTGATATCCACTGATCAAAGCAGACTGAAGTATAAAGAGACTGAGTTACACAAAAGCAAAAACATTCATTAAACTAACAATCATCCTTTCCTAATATGTCCTTAGGCAAATACTTTAATGTCTGTATAGTTCCCATCAATAAAACTCAGGATACTTGGGTCCTTTCACCTTTCCTTATTCTGTTCTATTTATTTAGGTTGCAAACCACTAACAGCAGTCATTATATCTTAAACTAAATGCCTAAAATAACAGGTTACTGGTCTTTGTTTTAGATTAGACTTACTGATTCCACACTGATTGTGAGTAAATTGTGTTAAAAATAAAATAAAAATCATGTTATTAATGAATTTCATTCCTCTTTTAGATGTTAAACTAACTTAAAATTGTTCTTCCGAACAGAAGCTTTTGGTGTGGCTATCCTACTGCTCTGCAGGGTTTGGAGAGAGCTCAGCTAATTAGGGCTGGTTTACCTACAGTCTCCATGACAAGCAGAACTAAAGCTCCAGATCCCAAATCTTTCAACTCAGGCCTTAGAACTGTTCACTTTGTCTATGTTTCCACCAGGGAAACAGAATGTGGGGTGTTAAGAGATGTTCCCCTTGGTAAGGCAGCCAAAGATAATTTTTAGGCTACTGAGGCAATATAATACAGATAGGGTTAACATTTAGTATGCAGATTGATCCATTCTTATTAATATCCCAGACTGGTAAGTGCCTAAAATAAATGGCTACTTACATAATATTTATGTTTAAATATGTAATGAATTCATAAAGATCAGTTCTGTTATTATCCTACATTTGGGATTCCTGTCAGGATCTCTGAGTTCAGCTTATTTTCATAAAAATATTTCATGTACTTTTTTTTCCTCATATATTTCTGCTGTAAGGCATGAGTTTCCTGTAAATAATAATGTAATTGAATAATGCAAACCATTCAAAACCATTGATGTCTTTCTTGGTGTATCTGTGATTAAGAACAGCTTTAAATCTTTTTATTTGGCTTTTTAAATACAGTCCAGTAAATTTCAAAACAAACATAAAAAACACTTGAGCAGCTGCTTTAATCCCAAAGAAAAACTTTAAAAAAAAAAAAAAAAAAAACCACCTAGACACCACAAAATTTAAAAGAAATTTTAAAAATCTTTTGAGGTCCACAGTTGTTGTGACCTGTGTGGAGGAGAGAATATCTTGGCATTTTGGACCACCGAAAAAGCAAGTCAATACATCTAGGAGAGAGTTTGCCTTTGATGCATCATGTTTATAAACATGAAGACTGTTTATGTTGCAAGCTGCAGATGGAGACAGAGGGATCAAAGCTCTTCAAAAACTGATCATTATTTTCAGGTATTTTTCCCTTTCTTGTTCTGTTTGATTAACTTGTTTGTTATTAGTATTTCTTTTCTTAGTTTGTTGGTTTGTTATTCTGGGGCAAAAGTTGTTTGCTACTAATGCAAATTTGTTTGGGTTTGTCATTTAAAAGTTTGTTTCTTTTAGAATTTTATACTTTTCCTAGGCGTGTTTGAGTCTGAGACTGAAGATGAATATGGCTGAGTTACAAAGAGAATGGAAGGACTCAAGAACAGCTGTAGACCTCATACCTGTACTATAACTACAAAAGCAATGTCTCAGAGACAGAGAAAACTGACACTAATCAGCTGAAAGAACATGATTCATAGAAAGATGAGAGAAGGAGGCAGGAAAAATTGAAGAGCAGAAGAGGGAAATGAGGAAAAGGCAGGAGATTCCAAGAGGGGAAGCAACAAAAGAAAGAAATAATCATTAATATCTCATTGAAAAAGAGAAACAGAACTGCAACTTAACATTTACTATGGTTTTTGTTCCCAAACTAGTTAGTAAATGTTTTTCATTTTAAAACAGACATGGTAACCTCCTTCACTTTTTTTTTTTTTTTTTCTCTCTCCAATATAAAAAGAAATGTTTCACTAACAGGCTGAAAAATATGAAAAATTAATACTGAGGGTTATATGTATTTATTATCTTGTTAATCTGAGTGTTGAATTTCAGTCACCCACACTGCCCAGGAACTGGCTCACATGCTGCTTAATTCTGGAGAGAGTCAAGAGCAACAGCTGAAAGCTGGCCAGGGCTCCTTTGTCTCCTGGCAGCCTATGTCCAGCTTCTTGGTAGAGAAGCCTCTTGTGTTTCCCTGACATTCGCCTTAGGTGGGCACTTCCAGACACTGTACAGGTATCATAGTAATGGTCCATTCAGACACTGGGAAAATTTTAGGCCTAGTTATCAGATAACAAGTAGAGAAGACAGAAACATAATAAGAACATTCAGCTGTCCAGGAACAGATAAACTGCATTTATGTGGACAGGAGAAATGTGTTACAGAAAGATCTGATCACAGTTTATTTAACAAGTATTTAAAGTATTTAATAACACACTAATTCCTTCTGAAAATTTTCAACAGATAATTCAAGATAGAAAAAGGCTTGGAAAATTCTGTATGATTAATTGAATGCAACTATTATAGTCAAATATATTCTATCTGAAATGATACATGTTTTGAGCTCCCTTGCCTCCAGCCCATTTTGTGCTGTCACAAAACATCAAATGAAATTTATTCTTGGATGTAGATTTGCTACCTGACCTGCAGAAAGGCCACACAGTTTCCAGGTATGGCCACGACCAAACCTCCCTTTCATCAACCACTGGTAACAAAGATCTCCATTGAAACTGTTTCCACTGAGGAAAAAAAGATGAGTGAGGCAGGCGGCAATCATCAGTGCCCTCCAAGTTTGGTCAATGTAAGGGAAAGAATAGTAGGGAAAAGCATGAAAAGCAAGGTTCAGGAAGCAATGAAAAGACTGCATTACTTTTCCATGTGAACAGCAGAATCTTATAACTCTTTCCTTTGTACAAGGTAATCAAGTGAATGTTGCAAAATACATACGCAAAAAATCCCACTGCCTGATTCTGTCTGAGATCTTTATGAAAGTCCAGCTGATGGCAATTCTGATTCAGTACAGTAGTTACACAAGTATAAATTGCACATGCAAACCATTTTTATTATGCTCATTAGCTGTATCCATGCCTTCCAAAGAGTATGGAAGTGTACAGGGATAAAACCAGGGAGTTTCTATGGAAATTATACTGGAAATCTGTACATTCACTACTTTAATTCGTAGAAATGTTGGTTGTAACCACCTCTATAGACTCTAACCTCCATAGCCCAACAGTGTGGGGGGCTAATCTGGTGAGATAATGGGAATTCCCCATGAGAAATAGCAATGCAGCTTTTAATTTATTACTTTCTATACTTTCTCATTTATTTCCTTAAGAAGCAGTGCCAAACTTTTCAATTTCCTCATGCAGAAGTATTTCCAGTCACTAATATTTTCATCACCATTCCCTTGATTCTTGCAATTTCCCTTGCCAGGTGGAGTAAAACATGGGCACAGCACACAGCCACAGGATAAATGTGTTAATGGAGTGAGGACATAAACGATACCCAAATGCTTATCCATAGCTATAACATCTAAGTAAACTGGAAAAATATTTCTGCTCATGAACCTCATAGTCCAAGCTGCAGATGAAAACACTTTGATTACCATTATTAACCGCAGAGATTGTATCACTTAAAGTTAACCTCTGCCAATTGTCTAAACCAGCTACATAAAATGCCATTAGTATGGACTTGAAAAGCAAGGCTGAGCTAAACAGTCAGCATTTGTTGTTGTGAACAGGGGTAATGGAATTCAATTAATCTTTTAATGGAAGAAAATCATAATTATTAAAGTTGCAATATCCTGTCATGGTATTGACTGTTGTCTAAACCTTTGGGAATCTTGCTATCCTTTTGTAATCCTCTTGAGACCGTTCAGCAGCAGGTTTTTAACACTTCTTATGTGAGAGATGGCATATTATAAGGAAAGAAAGAGCTGGAAGAAGCTGGAATCCCCACCTATCCACAGTGCCCTTAGCTTGCCACTGCATATACCCATTATTACAATGAATATTCCATTACCAAAATATAGTGCTATTGAAATTTGCAAACCAGCAATGTTTAAATTTGTCTTTTTTATTGTTTTTAGGTTCTTCTCTTTGTTAATATCACCAAGCAATATGTTGTCCTCCCACCAGCCATATATATTGCTTTCTATGTAATTATGTATTTGTACCCAAATTCTGCGAAGTTTGTCTTTAAGCAAACACTGTTTTATCCAAGAGATTTTTTTTGTAAATAAAATAGTGTGTTTTGCACTACACAGAGAAGGCTAGAAAATGCATGCCATAATTGGTACACATAGGACTGCTAGTGCAGTGCCCTGATACAAAAAATGTATTTTGCAAACAGGAGTCATATAGCATGGGCCATGTACATCTTTGGTTTGTGCTTCTACTAACTTTTTTGCATATCATTACCATGCACAAGATGCTGCTGGCAAACTGCACAACCAACATAATTTGTATTCCTGGAGAAATTGCTCAAGCAGGCTCACAAACAGTGACAAACACTAAGAACAAATATCATTATCCAGCATTCTGGTCCCAAATGGAGCTCATAGATCTTGAAGTGGCAGGTTTTTACTGTATGAGTCAAGAATCCCATGACAGAGAAAGGCTAAACACCAGGAGTATTAAACTAATTGCTGACACTATGCACTTGTAAACAAAACACAGCAATCAATATTCATACTTAAAATCCTTTTGGCTTGTACAGACAAGGTTTGCAGATTCTTTCTGCAATTATGTACAGTGACCTCATATATATTTACTGTACGTTAAAGGCACATATGAAGCAAGTATATGCTTCCAAATGTGAAACATATTGTTCATAGTGTTAAACCTTACTGCCCTGGAGCAAGGATATTTATTTCACAAACTTTGAGATGGATTGATAGGAGTTAATGTACCCCTAAACCTTCGTCTCTGGCAGCAGAGGTACTTTTCAAAAAAATTATTTAAAAAGATTACCTATGGGCTTCCAGCTTTACACCAGAAACAAAAGTAACCCTAATAGCTGACCAGGGAACCTGGATGCAGGAATTTCTAATAAATGTCTAACATTTCTTCTGATTAAGTCTAAAAAAACTTTGCTACGATAATTGCCATATCTTCCTGGCAGCCAACTCACACAGGCCAAAGTGGGGCATTTGGCAACCCTTGATTTGCATGACAGCAGAGCTATTATCCATGACTGCATGTTGACACTACTAGCTGTTAAATGTGCTCACATCTCCAAACCAAATATCAGTATCTGCATTTGGCCACACTGGAATTGTCTATAGACAAATAGTCAGCTCTTGCAGGATATAATTTGCAAGAAGATTAATCAGATGTTGGGGAAATACAGATCTGGTTTAGAAGTCCGAGAAAAGTAACTGGAATATGTGGAAGAGGCAATCGTGGCCTTTACCTTTTACTGACTGTCCTTACCCCACCTGGACTCAAAAGTAACCAAGCAGGTCCCAGGACTCAATTAACATGAGTGACATCACAGCCTCCCATCAGACTACAGGCTGGATTAGAGTTTGAATATATAACGTGGAAGGGATAACAGAAGCCAGAATAGCTGACCCAAACTGACAAAAGGGGTGCTCACTACCAGGTAATGTTATGCTCAGAAGCAGAGGTTTTGGATGTATCTTTTCCAAAGTAGTCATGCCTCAGTCACGTCTGGGCATTGGTCTTGCTTGTGGGGCATGGTAAACAATTGCCTTTTCATCACTTTTCTCCTCTCTTTCTTTCATCAATTTAATGGTCTTTATCTCAACCTGTGAGTTGTTTCTCACTTTCAGTCTGCAGATTTTCTTCTCCACCCCCCTGGAGAAGGGATTGAACAAACAGCTGGGTGGCTGCCAAGTTTCTGACCAGGGTAAACACACCACAAGTTATATTCAAGGAATGTCAGCAGTTTTGACAAGACATGAATTACTTCTGTAACAGAGAGGTCAGTATACATTATGTTACCTGTTTCTCTCTGATCCCTTTTACATAGGTTGGCAACAGTAGGCAAGTCTTAGGCTAAAGACTCCTTGGAAGAAAAAACATTTTCTTGCTTCTATAGAACCCTACACAATGATGTTTGAAATTATAACTGGACAATTTAATAGTAAAAATAACTGGCTTTTAGAAAACATTGCTCAAGAAGGCTCCTTTCCTCAACAAAGGTCTCATGAGTTAGAAATCTGTGGGTGTTCCTCCCCAGCACTGGACATCTTCATGTGGTTCTTACAGGGACCCCTTCCTGCTAAAGCACAAGTTCGAATTTTCAAATATTTCACCTCCAGAAATTAACTGATCCTGATATGCTTAAAAGTTTTCTGATTACTGTGCAAGAAAGCAGGACAATGTGTTAAATTTTGATGTGTAAATTACTCTTCCTAGTACAACTGTATAAAACTATCTGTGATATGATCAAAAACACTGCTATGAAAGCTTCTCCCTGAACTTAGCTTAGAATGTGAGAATGAGAACCTGAAAGCCATAGTGAATAGAATTCAAACAATGACAAAATGATGGTAAATAAATGGGAACAGCTGCCCCTATTTAAAACTCGAAGAGCACATTTATGGCGAACAAGATTGCTTTTTAAAACTGTCAATTTTAGCAGGGTAGAAAGTAATGTTTGTTCTAGTTCATTTTAGAGTTTTTCATAACTAATAAATGTCTTGGCCATAAAAATTACTATTGAAACTGAACAGCTAACAGCCTGACTATCGAACAATAAGGCTACTTAAAAAGTTATTTATCAACATAAATGATTTTGCATAACTGAGACATTTTTATGCAGAAAATGATGAAGTAATATGCCACTGATTTTTATAGTGTAATACCCTGTAACTAATGGTTTTTTTGAAAAATCATTTCACATTTCTAACAATTTTAGGAGGGAGCTGAAGATTTTATATGACAAATGGTTATGCAAAATAGAATGATTTTATGCAGTTAATGGCTTCATACAACTAATGAGTGAATACCACTCCTACAATTTTAGTGCACATTACTTTCATAGTGATCATTCATCCTAAAGATATTTTATGCCTTTTGTAAAATTTATTGTGTCCTAGTCCTTTGAAGGATGTATTTCCATATGCTTCTCTTGGTTTTCTGCATACTAATGAATTTCCAATATGGTTATCACGTATTAAAGAGTATACCGTGGAAGACATTATAAAACCACTTTCTTTTTATGTTGATTTGATATTGTTAATCCTCTAAATTCACCTTACTGAGTTTTGTTAAATTAATTTAATCTCTTTAGTATGTCATTTTCTGTTCATCTGAGTTTTGCTAAGTTAATTTTTTATATAGAATAAAAATTATAAAATCTCCTTCTCTTGCTTCAAATAATACTGATAGAATGCTTCATGACATCCAAATATGTGCCAAGGTGCAAACACTTTTCTGTAGCTAACCAGACTGGCTTTATATTCCTTTAGTGTTTGGAAACCAGTAAATATGCTCCAAAATCTCATAACTATATTGAGAAGAAATTTTGCAAGATATTTTCCAGTTAAACACATGAGCAACAAGTGCAAAGGGATGTCACTTTAACATCACAGAAAAAAACCCAAAGAAAATGTGTGATTCTACCTACAACTACATGGTAGGCTCCTTAGTTTAACCAGCCAGCAAGGAGATATAATATTCCTACACTGTTACCAGAAAGGAGCTGAAAGGAACTAGCTTCTCTATGACAGCTGTCAGCAAACTTCCTCTGAGACCTCACAAGCCACTGCAATATTGGTGACCCTTTATCACCCTCGTGATGGCCTGGGCAGACGAGACAAAGGATCAGGCTTAAATGACCTCAGCACCAGTCTAGGTTTTGACTAAATCCTCTGCTAAGCAAGTAAATCTGGAGCCTTTTCTCCCTGACACTGACTTTCTGACTGTCTTGACACACCTTGTCTCTGTTTTCAGTTTCCCCTGCACTTTAATAAAGGTTGGACTGACCAGTATTGTATCTCCTGCAGCTTTCCTGTCAAAATATGTGCCAAATGAAGACAAAGGCTTAAATAACTTTGCTGAGCACAGGTTTGCCCTGTTTCAGACTGAATGAAAAAGTCATGCTTCGTACCTGTGACACCTTAGCAGTAAGATTTGGAAAAAGTCACTGTGAAAGATAAAAGCTGTTTTTTCATCTTTTTAGCTGCCTTCTAAAACTGTTTTTACACTAGACTTCTTTCTTCAGGAAAATGGAGTTCTGTTGTCAAAAGTAAAAACAAGAGACTCTTCTAGCCCTCTAAAATGAATCTTTTTTGTTGCTCTCTAAAAAGGATAGCCATTGCCATCATTAAAACTCTTTGAAATGGTAAAATGGAAATGATAAATGATTGCCTTTTCATCAATACAGAGAGGATTCCCTGTAAAAAATTTGGCAGCTACAGAGGATGGATAAATGATATTTTAAGAATAAAGGCCTTTAAAGATTTCCTTTATTACCTCAACTCTTTTGCCATTTTTGACTGTCTGAGACCTTTACTTTAATTGAGGTATTTTACACTGGTTTCCATGATGTCCTCAAAATCTGGCACTAGCTAACTTAGATTAACCTATGTTTCTGATAAATATAGACTCCACCTACCCTTGCAATATCTGCAGTGCTTCCATATTCTTTTCTTATAATGCAAAGACATATTCTGATCAAGACCTGGGAAACATTTATACAGCCAGATTTGTGCAATTTGAAAGCACTTTCACTGAGCTGTGAGCTGCTATGGCTATTCAGCTTCTAACATCACCCTAACTACACCCAAGCAAGCTTAGGCATTTCCCACCCTGCTGCAGCACCCAGCATAGAAATAACTTTCCTCATAAAGCTCTAGACAACAGCATAGATATAACTCATAGAAGTAGACATTGTTTTCCACCAAGCCCATTTACGAATTTAACATTTTTTTAGTATTGAGAACACTAAAAATAAAATTAGAAAAAATACTTTACAGAAGATGTTTATTCAGTTGCTACATATCTCCCTGCTCCCCCAAGGCTAATCTGACCTTGAATCGTCTCTACTCAGTTACAAGTATTCACCCAGGTTTGTCTTAACTCCTGATAGCTAGGGAAGGAAAAGGATGAGGCTAAAAATGTACAACAGGAGAACAACAGCTTCCAAATTTGAATTGCATAGTGCTTCATCTCACTTTTCAATAGAAAATCTGAACACTTAACAAGCCAAATATCAGAATTTACTTTTTTTGTTGTTAAAGCAAAGCAAACAAAGCAAACCAAAGCAAATCAAATATCCACATTTGAGTTTTATTCATTGCTCATACTTGCAGTAAAATTAGGATTGTATGAAGTGTATTTTATCAGTACTTATAAGTCCATCCTTAAGTGTGCACAAGTGAAAATATTTTTCTCTGATTTGTAATAAGTATTTTGCTCTTTTAGTTGTCTCACTAATATCACATGAGAAACAAGTAACTCAATCTACTGCTTTCAATGCCTTTGACACTTGCCTAGCCAGAAGTCAGCCACTGCTAGCACCCTTATTAGATTTAGTTACCAGCATGATGCAATCTTGGGTATTCCCTTAGATGAAAATTATGAGATAAGCATAAAGAGCAAGTTTCCGGTTTTAGTTAGGTGTTGGTTTTCATAGATATTAATATTTTAATACCCCTAATAAATTGTGCTCATTCAACAATGCAGATAGCTGAAAACTATTAACTGCAGAATAACAATTTGTTGTGGAATTTTCTTCTCTGGAAAAAGCTTTTCCCTCTGAAGGCCTCCTTTGGTATAATTCCACATGAGATGCCTATGTAAGACTGATACATACAGCCCAGAGGAGATGCACAGAACACTGCAGGATCAAAGGAGGAGGCTTTACCTATGAGAATCCTTCTTTTCATTTGCTCCTGTGATATCCCTTTGCACATTTATACACCTTTATTTATGCACCCTGAACCAAAATAAACTGGCAGATGTGCATATATAAATCTTTGGTGGTCTACTCTCCTGAAAGCTCTCGACAGCATATTTTAATAATTACATGTTATTTATGACTCTATCTAATACCAGTGGAAACTGAAGGAAAAATACTGAGGCATCTGATCAAATTTGTCAGTCTTGTTTTAATGTAAATTAGCTTTAGCAACTCAAATATGCTTTTTAAACAATTTCCACATATCATAACAGTGGAAGCCTCATTTTCACTGAAATAATGATGAACTTATTATCACAGAATCATAGACTCATAGAACAGTTTGGGTTGGAAGGGACCTTAAAGATCATTTATTTCCAACCCCTCTGCCATGGGAGCGCTGCCACCCACTAAATTTGGGTTGCTCAGGGACCTATCCAGTCTGGCCTGGAAGACTTCCAGAGATGGGGCATCCACAACTTCTCTGGGCAACCTGGTCTAGTGCTTCACCACCCTCACAGTAAAGAATATCTTCCTAATATCTAACCTAAATCTCTCCTCTTTTACTTTGAAAGTGTTCCCCTTTGTCCTACCACTATCCACTCATGATAAAAGTCACTGTCCCTCTTTATATAAGCCTCTTTTAAATACTGGAATGTTGCAAAGAGCTTTCCTTGAAGTCTTCTCCATGCTGAACAACCCCAGCTCTCTCAGACTATCTTCATAGGAAAGGTGCTTCAGCTCTCTGATAACCTTTGTTACTCTCTCTGGACTCTCTCCAACAGGTCCATATCCTCTTTATGTCAGGGACTCCATGTCTGGATGCAGCACTCCTGCTGGGGTCTCACAGGAGAGCGGGGTAGAGGGGGAAAGTGACCCCCCTCACCCTCTTGGTCACACTGCTTTTGATGCAGTCCAGGATTCAATTGAGTTCATGGGCTGCAAGTGCACATTGTCAGCTTTTCATCCACCAGAACCCCAAAATACTTCTCCACAGGACTGTTCTCAGTGAGTTCTTCTCCCAGCCTGTATCTTTGTTTGGGATTGCCCTGACCCAGGTGCGGCACCTTGTGCTTGGACTTCTTGGATTTTATTAGGTTCTCATAGGCCCACCATCAGGTTTGGGAAGTCTACCATAAGGTAGACTAGTCCAGAGGTGACAAGGAGCTCATGTTATGTCTTACAGAGCTATCTGACTTTTGCAGTTTTAGGCTCCCAGTTTTTGGCAAGCAGGGCATGGCCTCAGAAATGAGTTATTTGCTTGTGCTCATTCATTGGAACTTACACATTTTAGTTTGAATTTTGATTGAACAAATACCTCAGAAATATTATTAAACTATTGTTTAAACCCAATGTTGGAATGTTTAATCCTTGTTGGTGGTAAGTGTGTTCTGCTGGTTAAAAGCCAACTTCATGTGAGCTAGTCAACAGTACAGACAGGACAAACTTGTTGGACTTGCCAAAACAAAAGACAGATGTTGCTTTATTACATGAAATCGTGGAATTGCCGTAATACTTTTCCATGATGATAAATCATGAAGTTTTAGATCTCCCTATAAATATTAATTGTCATTTAGTTTCAGCTGATATGACCATAATGAATCAAGGTTTGACATATGTGGATATCTGGCTGCATAAAGAGAAAATAGCAAGTGAGATGAAGTAGCATCAGAAATGGGTTTAAATTCTCCCTCCATTTTACTGCAACTATGAGGATAACACTGTCTTGAATATTAAAAAGGCCCTTTGAGGGGGCCACAAGTGATTACCTACAAAAGGAAATTTATGGGAGAAAGGAAATCGTGAAATCAGAAAAGATATTTTTCACCCAGAAGGTACCACAAGTATGTCTCAAATCAAATAAAGAAGTCATTCAACTGTATCTTTCCCTCTACATCATCTGCATGACCTCAACCTGATCTGCATGCAACAAGCTGGGACTTTATTTCACAAGTGGTAGGGCATCCCCCAGGCATCCCCACATATGTATGGCTGGATTACACAAGCAGAACACAAATTAAAGAGACTAAAGATATATATGTCTTGATCCGAGACCAAATTTATAACATCTCCTGTTACAGACATAGAGAAAATTTCCTTTTTAAAGAACTATCCCAGAAAGCAATTTTTTTTCCTCCTCTTTCAAAGTAAAGTAGAAGGATTTTTGGTGAAATTATAAATGCTCTACAAAGTCGTGCTCTGTTCAGCTGGGTCATGCATTGACATATCTATGTAAACATTGCCCTTCTTGTCTTTTTTGTTCAGCCTGTTAAATTCTTCAGTTTAGGCTAATATGTGGCTTTCAGTCCAAACTGTAATTCACAAGAAAACATACAGTTAGTCCACCATCACTGTTTAATTTGCAGCTTTACATACACATCTGTATTTTTGTATTACACACCATGTACTGTACTAGAAGTTTTCACTTCTTGACTAGAAATATTTATGAACTGTAATTTTCAATCATAACTTTCCATGCCATACATTAAATGCTGTTGTTGCCTCATCCTGCACAGAGTTGTAAAGATCTGTGGTTCACAATAAGATAAATGCCATAAAGGATGGAACTTTTAATTTCAATCTTGGAATCTGAAGCAGAAAGCACTTGCATATGATACACATATTTATAACACTCAGATTTATAGGCTGCAGTTTGTTTGGCCTTTAAAATTTTGATAGTTTTATCATTACAGCAGAGTGAAATCAATATTCTTATTAGAAAAATATGCCATTGACATCAATTTCCAGTCATTAATTCTTTTGAGATACTCTAGATTTATTATTGACAGAGTTGATCTGTTTAGACCCACAACCCAATTCCTGCAAAGGCAAATCTACAGATGCCATTAAGAAAACATTAAAGGAAAAATCAAGCACAGTTGGGCATAGAAGTGAAAAGGCATTGTAGAACATTCTCTTTTACTCCACTGCGTGAATTAACTCCTGTAAAGTAATTTAAAAACAAAGCAAGAGCTGCAGGGCACAGAAGAGAGTAAACTTCTAAGTGCTGCCATCACAGGACCAATTTACCTTGAGTGAGGTGCATGTCACAGGCCAATTTTGAAAATGTCTTGACTGCTTTCAATGGCTTTAATTGCTTCGGCATAGGCTGTTTCATGCATAGGATTTTATGGTAACTAATAATGCATTGTCAGTTTTTAAAATCCTACCTAAACTGCAGCAGGACAAAACAATTGCTGAATCCCTTCTTTTTTTCACTCTCTTAGATTCTAACTTAACAAATAGAGAGGAGTCTGACACAGAAGAGAGAAAACATCTGGTAAATTCAATGCTGAACTGCTGAAATGACTATGAGTCCCTCAGTCTGCAGCACAAGCCATAGATATAGATATAGATATAGATATTCATGAATGCATGGCTGTTTTCTTGGTCTGTTTCTCAGAACTCACCTTCCACATGCCTTCTCCACTCTCCTGTGTTCACTCTGAGCCAGTGAATCAAAGACCCTAAATACCATCATAAACCAGAAAAGGGAAAAAACGCTGGTGTGCTGGAAGAGGAGGACAAAAGGTAGGCTTTGCTACCACTGAAACTCTTTTCTATTAATTCTGTCATTCTAAAACAACCAGTGATTAACCATCTTGCAGGCAGCTCTTCAGACTGCCACCAAAGAGTCTCTGTATTTTCCAGAAGTACAATTATATGCAAATGTTGTCAGAGCTGCTGGAGATAAAGACATGCAGCAAGCTCCTTTGTAGGTTTTATTTTTGTTCTTCCTGGCAGTTTTCATTAGCCTACAAGTCATTAGGCTACAGTCAGAATATAAGGAAAAACAATAATTAAAATGGAAAACGTTATGCAAAATTAGTTGTCAAATGTATCTTGGAACAAACCCTGTATAAAGGTTTCTTTATGAACAACTGTACACATAATTTTATTCTTGCTGTCACAAATACATCTTACCATATAAATCAGCTCAGGCTGAATCAATAGAATCTCAATATAAAGCTCTTTATTTCACTCATTCTTTTACTATCTATAAACATACTGCCTTCTGCATGTCTCTCATTCCACAGGGCTTTTTGCATTGGTATCTCACATTTTTTGTACGTCCTTGAGTTTTAATACTGTGATCTTTTTTATTTTCACAGAATCATAGAATACGAGGTTGAAAGGGACCTCAGTGGGCATCTGATCCAACCTTTTTTTGTCTTGACAAGGTGGCCTGGCACCCTGTCTTTCTGGTTCTTAAAGGTGTCCAACAGTGGGGAATCGACCAGTGGGAAGATTATTCCAATGGCTGATGGTTCTCATTGTGAAAATGTTTTCCCTTGTGTCCAGTTGGAATCTCCCCAGGAGTAATTTGTACTCATTACCTCTGCCCTTTTCCATGTGACTCCTTGTGAATAGGGAGTCTCCGTCTTCTTTGTACTCACCCTTTAAATACAGGAGCATGGTGAGAATGTCTTAGCTAAGCCTTCTTTTCTCAAGGCTGAAAAAACCCAGCTCTCTCAGCCTTTCCTCCAGCTTCCTAGTCCTCAGATCATCTTGTGGGCCTTCTCTGGGCTCTTTCTAACCCGTGCACAGTTTCTTTGTATAGTGGGGACCAAAACTGAACAGCCTGTTCCGCTGTGACCTGACAAGCATGGAGTAGAGGGTGATAACAGCATCTTTGATGACCATCATCTGCTGGTGATGCTGTTGCTGATGCAGCCCAGCATTCTCTTGGTTCTCTTTGCCACGGCAGTGTGGTGCTCTCTCATATTGAGTTGCTTACCCACCAGGACCTCCGCAATAAATAATCCTTTATTATGTTTTCCCAGGTACATGACCTTACAATTGTCATTGTTGAACTTCTCTAGGTTCTTGTTAGCCTGCTCTTCCAGCCTATCCGGGTGATCCCACAGGGTGGCTCTCATTTCTGGAGTGTCCACTTCCCCACCCAGTGTGGGCCCATTGACAAACTTTGTCAGCATACAATTGATCGCACCATCCAACTTCCTTATTAAGATACTGAGCAGTGTTGGGCCTAATATCAATAGCTGAGGAACCCCCCACATGGCAGGCTGCCAGTTTGAAAAGGAGCTACTTACCCCTCCACTCTGGGTGCTGCCTGTCAGCCTGCTCCCCACCCATCACACATACAGACCACTTTTTGTCAATCTTCTCCAGATTCATGGTTACTTGCAAATCTTGCCTACTTACTAAAACATATGTCAAAAGGTTTTTTTGAATCTGGATTTTTATTATTTATGCAACAGTCTTATAATTTAATTTCAACTGCGCTACCTGAAAAAATGCCAGTCAGTTTTCCCTGATTGTTATACTCTCCTATGGCTTTTATTAATGTGTCTGTAGACAGAGGCCACTTCATATGTCCATATAATTTCATTAACTGTAATCCTTCCTGCAAGCTTCTGACTTATTTTTATTGTCCTCAAGATACCCCACCTCACAGGTCTAGGGGGGGAGTGCTTTTGGTCCACTGCCAGATGATCAAATGTTCCATCTCCATTATCTTTGTAAATATTGACTACAGACTGAACAAACATGATAATTTTTCTTAGAAATGCAATAATCCTGCAGCAGTTTCCTCTAGCACATCAGAATTAACTGTTCTCCATTTTTATGCGTGAATGTGTTACAAATCTCTTGAATCTATCTCTATTCACATATGAGTACAGATGGTTTGAGAAGTGAGCATATATTTTCCCAGTTGGGAGTTTGTTATGTTTAGAGAGATGTAACTCCTGCTCTAAATGCTACAAACATAAAGGGACTCCAAGAATCAGTGGGCTATCACTGTGCAAGAAGGGAAGGGAAAGCAAACTAATGAGGCACTACACAGGAGTTCTTTATTCCCTCACAGTTTTTTGTTTCCCAGGTAAGAAATCAACTGCATGCAAAGGTAGATTAGTGCTTGCCCCATTATTCATGTGTGGACTGCACAGTGTCCATCCAACAGCAAAGACCTCACACCGATCCCAAACGGCCCTGGAGGCACCTGCCATCAGTGCTCTGGGCAAGCAGGGGCCCTGGCTGAACCAACGGATGGCTGCTTGCAAAAAGCTGGCTTGCTCTGCTACTCAAGAGAATGTTTTTAGTCCACTTAAAGCACTAGTCACTAGCTGGAACTTAAAATAGCTCTGCCAGCTTAACATACACCTTCAGAGCACAGTGACACACGACATCACCTAAGGTGTAACTCCATTGTAAACCACTGCAGAATACATCATATTAACTCCATGTCTGCTAGAAACCAGCAAAGCTCCTGCTAGGTGAGTTTTGACTATTTTCTGTGTAACAGAAGGAGAGGCCACATATAAATATATATTGCTCCTTGACCCTGTTTGAAAGGTACCTTTTTTTTCCTATTTTCTTCTCTCCCTTTCCAGCCAGTCTTTCTAAACTATTTGGTTCTATGCAGAACTCATTTATCACGTGCAATCAGAAGGTTTATCATGTTCATTACACATGGGTGACCTTCAACTCAGTGATTACCCTCTGCTTATTTCGACCTTGAAAACTATCTCAGTCAAGACCATGTGATCATCAGACAGGCTAAAGGCAAGAAGCACATTCTTTGCTAAAAGGTCATCCTCCTTCATTTTCAATCCTTTTGGTAAGTTGGTTGTAGAGGTCATAAATATTGTTGGAATAGCAAGGCCTCCCACTAGTTTTATGAAACCCATTTGTAATTATGCTCTTTCCTGCTTCTGGGCTGCAACTTTTCTAAGTTTGTTACTTCACCTTGGACATGCTTAGATTTGATAAGGCTTCCCCTTTGGACATGGATTAAGATTTAACAAGCAATGAAGAGAACTCAGTAATATTTTTCTGACCAATCTGACAAAAAATCAGTAACATTTTATTTCTTTTCAGTGTTTAACTGTGATTATTCTTGACATTTTTGATTCTAACTCCCAAAAATATCTTGAAAACCACATAGCAAACAGGGGGAGGAAACATGGTGAAGAGAGAACTAGAAAGTGAGCAGTGGAGTCATGATCTTGTCTTTAAAACAGCAGTAAGAAATTCACTGTGCATTTTGGAAAGTGTTCACAGATGGGAGAGAAGAAAGATTTTATTTTTTCAGAAAGATATCACCTTAGAAATAAGCATGTGCTGACACTACAAGCATATTGAAAAAGTATAGAAAGGGATTTGATTTTATGTCTACAGAGAACATAGAGAGAAGTAAAAGCATACAGAAGTACAGAGCCGTAAAATATACAGAAATACATTCACAGAACAGAGAAGAAAAGCACGTTCAGTAGTCAGGTAACGTCTTGCTGCATAGAATGAAAAATGGCTGCAGTGTCATTGTCAGCTGGGGAATTTAATTTTGCCTGACCAGTATCACCACCTACTCAGTACTAAAAACCACTAGAAGATATAACATTTATGACTGCAAAAAAAAAAAAAACGTGATAGGTGTGTAATGGTTGTTAGTAAAACAACACATCAAAATAGCTATCCCATACATAGTATTTTGCCTCCTGCAATTTTTTAGGTTTCAGTTTTGATACTGAAAATTTTCCATTGCTACTGTGGCCAATGAAGGAGGCTAATTCAAAATATCAGCCTTTTAACCAGTGGATGGCATTAAGATCCACATCTGACTCCTTTCACTAAAGCAGCTAGTGCAGTGGTTTGAAATAACTCTCTGGTTGATTATGTCTGGAAGTTCAAAGCCCATTATCAAAAATGACAGAGCAGCAAGTGGAATGACATATATAGAAACTGTTGCAGGTCTGACAGACATGAAAAACACTGAGTAGCATTTGAAACTTTCAAATACTACTAATGAAATGTACCTCAGATCTGACAAGCTGTCATTCTTCCAAGTCCAATACTTTCTGGAAAGATTTGGAGTCACATATGGATTACATATCCTGTCTTTATGTTTAGATTGGTTTAAAAATGTGAAAAATTGAAGTATATAGTTAGAATATCCTCTTGCAATAGTGTAGTTCTTCTAGATTGAAGACTGTGCACATATAAGTGAAAAGTAAGTTATAAAGGTAATGGTAATATATTTCACCAGAGCTGACAGGTACTTTACATAATGGAGGCCTTACAAATGTATGCTTAATAATGTAGAAGTAAAATATTTTTTCATGGTGAGAGCAACTAAAGTGCTACCTGGGAGCTCCTCCCAGGATAAGCATGATTAATATGACTATACTACTACCCCCTCATTTTCTTTTTCAATTTTTTTTTCAAATTTTCTTTCTTACTGTTCTTTAACAGGCATTATTATAAAATTAGACTACCACATTTTACTGCATAAGGAAACAGAGAGTTGAATACTGTATGGGATATAACTGCTCTGGAAAAGTTTCATGAAAATGTTTTTCATTTGAAAACACTGTTTAAGTTTTTGTAGGTTCTTTGAAGTTCAAATTTAATCAATCATCTTTTGGAGCACAGTCTCAAATTGCTTGTCAAGACTCTACCTGACACTTTCAAACAAGAAAGCTCTCATTTTAATTTTTAATAAGACCTGTACACTTCTTCTGTATAGGAGTGATTTTCTTTTTATTAATGAATGCCAACATTTCATTGTAATTCAGCATAGGAATGTTTTTCAAAACTTACTTTGATGGACTGAGAATGTGCACCATTTCTATCTCAACACGTAATCTATGAGGAAAAAATTTTTCCCAGGTTAAGCTATATGTCTGCTCTGAGTACCTCCTACAGGAGCAAGGCTTCCAGTAGGTCCCTTTCAGAGACTGTCTCTAAGGTTTCACAACTTATCTATCAAAGCAGAAAAGGGCCAGGAAAGACAACAGAGAGAAAGAAGGAATAATTCTCACAGTCAAAATAAGATTCAAAGGGTAAGTTGACTTTGGTTGGGGTACAGTTAACTTTCTTCACAGTGGCTGATATGGGGCTCTGTTCTGGATTTGTGCTAACACAGGACTGATGATAAAGAGATGTTTCTGTTATTGCAGAGCAGGGGTTACACAGAACCAAGGCCTTTTCCTTATTTTCCTATTGACACACTGATGAGGAAGTTGGGGGTGTCTGGGAGGTTGGGAGGAGACAGCCAGGACAGGTGACCCAAACTGACCAAAGAGATATTCCAGACCATATGGCATCATGCTCAGAACATAAAGTGGGTGGAAGAAGGAGGAAGAGGGGACACGTTTGGAGTGATGGTGTTTGTCTTCCCAAGTGACCATGACCTGTGATGGGGCCCTGCTCTCCTGAAGATGGCTGAGCACCTGCCTGTCTATGGCAAGCAGTGAATTAATTCCTTGTTTTACTTTGCTTGCATGAACAGTTTTTACTTTCCCTATTAAACTGTCTTTACCTCAACTCATGAGTTTTCCAGCTTTTATCCCTCTGATTCTTTCCCCAGCCCTGCTGGGGCAGTGAGTGACCAGCTGTGTGGGGCTTGGCTGCTGGCTGGGGTTAAACCACAACAAACGGGTCAAATGTTATTAAACTGTTGCCCATGGAGCTAGTCCATCTAACTATGTCCAACATCATATTTATAAGCAGATTAGGAGTGTTTAAATGTATGGAACACAGCTTTTGTGTGTCTTTTATAAAGTGTAACTCCAAGAAACCAAAGGACTCTAAATTACAGATTTACCAAATATATCCCCTTAGAATAGCAGATCCCTCATGAAGGCATTGACAGGGATATCTCAAACCTGAATTTGATTAATCCCCTCAAGTAATGAGAACAAACTGCTTTCTTCAACTGCTTGAACTGAAAGTGTATTTTTCATTACAAAGTATGAATGTACCTCCCAAGATAAATATCAGGATGATATCAGGAAAAAATGGCAAATTAAATATTTTTGAGGTCAGCAAGTGGACAGTTGCCTTATCATCTTACAGATAATAGATGTACTTCTGCCTACCTCTTTTGCCACACTATTAATATGGGGGAGTTACAAAGAGTAAGATATGGTCTGAATGATGGACAATATGAAGCAGCAAAAAGTGCTAAAATAATAACAGAGATGTCAGCTGGAAAAACTAAATACAGAAAAGCATTAGTTTTACCTGGCTACATATCTAAAATAGCAGTTGCATTGGCAGAGACTTTGTGTAGGTTGGCTACAAAGACAGTAATTGAACATTTTTGTGAAACTGGGGAACAAGTAACCTTCAAGTTCTGTATGAATGCACCCAGATCAGATTTGGCTTCTCACAGCCTGTCAGAGTGATCTGGGAATTCAGATCTAGAAAACCCTGCAAAATAAAACAAACATAGAGGAAAAATTGATTACCTTCCAAGCAGTAGACTCTATGCATATCATGTCTGCTCTTGGTATTTTTTTGATGCAATTCTTCTCCAGGCATGTTAATACAAAAATTTTAAATCCTACTCTTGATTTTGATTTTGATCATTGTCTGATCCAAGTTAATCTTGAGAAATAGAGTGGGCCCACTAAAAGTTATAGAATCATAGAATTGTTTGGTTTGGAAGTTACTTTAAAGATGATCTGATCTCAACCCCTCTGCCATGAGCAGGGACACCTACCACTAAACCAAGTTGCTCAAGGCCCCATCCAACCTGGCCTTTAAACACCGCCAGGGATGGGGCATCCATAATTTCTCTGGGAAAAATATAGCAAAATACTAGTGAATTTTTGGTATAAACGTTTTATCACATGTAAAAACTTAGTTCTAAGTGTTAACTTTTTGATGAATAAAAGACTTTAAGCAACTTTCTGTGAAATGCTGCCGAAAACGTCTCTGAAGGAACTCAACAAGAGCTGACTAGCACATCTGGGCCATTAAATATTGTGTCTGGGCAACAAATATGGTAAAACTCAACCTTTCTGAGTTGGTATGCTTCCCCATGAAATTCTGATTCTTTATCCAAATAACCCAGGTTTGAAGACACCTCTAAAGATCCTGTTCATGGGAGTCTAGATGAGATTATCTAGCACCCTCTCTAATGGCATTCTGCAAACCTCTACTGGTGTGGCCTCTACCACATCTCTGGGGAGGTTGTTGCAGTGAATGGTTGCTCTCACTGTAAAAATATCTTTCTTATATCAAGATGAAACCTCTCCCAGTACAACTGGTACCCACTGCCACCTGTCCTCTATGTGGCTCCTTGTGGAGAGCGAGCTTCCATCCTCTTTGAAGCCACCCTTTAAGTACTGGAATCCAGACACGAGGTCCTGAGCCTTCTCTTCTTATACTGACATGGTGCTTCCCTGCTCTCTCAGATCTGCAACATGACTTAATGACTATTACAATTCTTTATATATATGCATTGACTATATATAATATACAGATATAATGTTGTGTATGTATAGTTACTAAAACAACAGTAAAAAGGTAGCAAGAAAATTCCTTTCAGCAACTTTTCCTTAAAAAAAGTACTAAGTGTGTATTTATTTTCATATTGACATAAATAGGACTGAGAGAGTATTGTAAATAACCCCATAAAACCTCTATGCCAAAAAATGTCCAGTTTGAACTGTGACTCAGCTTCCATGTTTGGGGGCCATGAATAATTTGGGTGAAATGCATAGGCTATGTTACACAGCAATTTGGGTTATCGTAGCTGTCTCCTACAGCATGAAGATAAGTGCATCTCAAGTTCTTTCCAGGATAGCTGTTGCTGATGCTAGAAATACAGAATATTTTGTATGAAGCTGCTGCACTTTCAACAGATATATTTATTCAGAGTCAGTTAGTGTCCAAAACCTAGGTGAATTGCTCTGGGCTGTGGGAGGCAACAATTCCCAGGCTCCATTTTCAGCTCTGGGACTGTTTCATCTGGCTTGGTTCAGGGCAAATGACTTGAAAATCTCAGTTTGAATTTCCCATCTGTGCAAATGCACATGATAAAACTAGCCTATCTCACAGAGTGACAGCAGACATAATTAGCTAACATTTGCACAGTCATCTCAAAGCTCTTTCTAAGTGTGGTGCTTGCCAGCATGTCCAAAGAGATTTTTGAATAACATTGTTCAGTATAAAGCAACAGAAACATAGAAGTTTAAAAAGTCCTGAAAGTTTGTAAGAAAGGGGTCCAACATTCTCAAAAGCAAAGATGGGCAAAACATTTTACAGACAAGGTTTCATTACATAAATGTGAGAATCAATCAGAGAAATCTCACTGAAGCAGTGCACTAAGAGATGGATGGGCTTCTAACACATGGGGAGAAAAAGTTTTATTGTTTACTGGAAATGCCAATCTAACAAGCAAAAACTTGGTAGAACAACAGTTCTTCAAAGTCCTAGATGTAAACGAAAAATAACTGAAAGCATTTCTATAATTCAGGAAAAAGGACCCTTAATTCATTACTTATCTAAACAAAGTTTGGCTAAAAAATACTTCTTTTTGTATCAGACCACAGCTTAACTTCACAGAAAATGCTTTATAAGACTTGAATAATAAGGCAAAGCATTAACTGTTAAATGGGACCCAGGTGTGAATTCCAGCAGGTAGGACCAAGTGGCAAGTTAATGAAAGAAATTTTGCCTTCAGATGAGATGAGCTGCTGATATCTCAAGATCAGCAGCTCAAATTATCACCTTGTGTGATAGCAAACAGCAGTATGTTAACTTCAGTTTTGAGGGATCGGTTTAATAGTGGCAATTACAACACCACAGTGCAGAATACCTATTTCCCAGCTAACCATCACTTAAATTCATGCATAGAATGTCTTAAGGCTTAAGTAAAGGTTTAGCGGCATGCTAACCAGACTGGCTTTGTGAAAAACGATGACTTTCATTCCTAATGCAGGAAATTTATCAGTTCTACCCACAAAGAACATTTACTGACATAGAATCTCATATCTGAAAAGACATCTTGGAAAATAAATCTAAAGTAACCCAAAACCTTTTGGCTTATGTGAGTTCCTTAGCATCACACGGGCAGTGTAGAAGCTTGCATCATTACATTTTTTTCATGGTCCAATTACAAATATTTTAGTGCTTCTGCATCTCAGCACTGCAACAAAGCCAATGTGAAACTCTATCCCTTAGCTCTCCATGAGATAGCTATTCACAAGCTAGGGCATACTTATTTTCATACACTTACTTTCTTCCTTCCCCAGATCAGTGAAGCAGTAAATAGAGAGGGGAAAAAGAGGTTCTCTCCAAACAGCATCAGATCAGTGGTGCAGGAAATAGCAAACAACTCCCTGCAGGAGCATATGCATTCTTAGCAAATTCTACCAGCAAATGATAATCAGCCAGTTAATTATATTTAATTGCTCTCTGCATCAAAAAAATAAATAATGAGGGAGATCAGTGCTGCTTGTTGCAGATTATAACTTGACATAAATGTGAGAAACACAAGCAAATGAATAAATATTAACTGAGTTCTTCAAAACTGAGTTTAAAAATAAATAAAAAAGGGGTGGGTGTAAATTGTATCAGTATTGGCCAACACGTATCTACAGAGCCAGAAATTTCAGTTTAAAAAAATCCCAGTTTTTCTGAGAAAATTGCTGTCAATGAATCTGTGTGATGAAGGCACTGTGTGTAGAACTTTAGGACATGAATATTTAAGGGAAGGAATAAATTTTGTAAGTTGGGTGGAAGCAAGAGAAATGAAGAGAGAATAACTTAAGCAAAGGAAGGATGTTAATGATGGCAAGTGTTAGGTTCCCAAAAGACAATACAGAAGTCCCAGCAGGGATTTGCTTGTAAATACATTAGTCAAAGTGTTAGTAAGCAGACTGCAGGGGCAACCCTAAGCAGAGAAAGAGTTGGCTCAGGTCATGCACTGTAGCTGGTCTATTCCAGTTTAACAATCAGTAGCAGGCATGCTTGAACCCCACAGAACATGGATTGTTTAATTTATTGCAACATTCTCCTTGGCTTCTTTGAATAAAATTTAGAAGTTAATTTATTTTTAGTGCTTTTGTTTCAGATTCCATAATGACAGTGAATTTCCATTCTGGTTGCTCTTGCAGCTGACAATCAATTCTGCAGCTGCAGAGAATCTTCTGTTTCAAAGCAGAGAATTACTTCCATTTGCAAACTCTATATTGTATTACGTATTTCTTATTGTCTTCTATGCATACGTGTATATATATATATACACACACACTTTAAAATGCAGGCTATTGTTCATTATTTAGTAAAAAATTGCATCTTCGAATGAGGGTCCCTTCAAGTTAAGTCAAAGTCAAGAGAAAAACCAGATAAAATCTCAGAAAACACAACAGTTATGGTGCTAATTTGTATGGGTGGGAACTGATAGAAGTGTCTAAGAAAATCACTTTTAAAAATCTTATATATTCAAAACTATTTTAAGGAGATAGGAGGAGTAAGAAAAGGTTTTTACTGGATTACTTAAATTTCCCCAAAGCTGAAGTAAAACTTCAGCCAAAATTCTTTGACAGAAAATATTAGGCAGGGAAATGTGACATTTGTAGGAGAAGTTCTATCAAAAGAAAGCTAAAACAACATTCATTTTCAACAAGATTGTATTTTGTGGATAAAAATCTCATCTTGGTTTTTTGGCAAATTGAATAGCACAAAAAAAAAAAAAAAGTGGTGAGGGAAGGAAAAATGTGCAACAAAAACTACACATTGGGAAAAAGAGGTTAGGAATCAATCAGCTAGAATTTTCAAGGTACTTGCAGTTGGCAGAGAAACCTGAGGGAATTAGAGGACTTATGGATGGCGTGATTAAGAATAAAAATCTTTTAAAAAATAACATGAAAAAAAAAGAACAAAAGGCAGCCATGCAGCCTCATTAGAAGATGGAGAGTGTAAATGCTGATGTGATCCCAGGTTTTTTCACAACTGCTGCCATATTTGGAAAGATGTTTGAGGTTGTCCTGCTCTCACAGATTTGGGTGAAAAGTTTTCAGTATAAAAGCAACTATCTTCATCTATCCAGCAGGTCCAAGTAACTTGAACTAATGGACTTTTAAGAGATGACAAAGGAGATGTCCAAGTCTGGACATCTGATACTAAGTCTGGCAAGTCTGCTGGGGTTTTTTTCTACTGTTCCACCAGCAATGCAGAGATTTAGTTTGCCAGTTAAGTCACAGGTGTTACAACTCTGTGACATTACATGCAACAGGTTACAAGTGTCTTGGTTTAAAAGAGTACTTTGTTCATAATATGGAAGTACATTTATTTCCTTCACAAATATATAAAGTGCTATATTGATCTTAATAATTTGCTGAAGAAATACAGGATAAAATTCAAGAGAGAGAAACTGAAGCCAGACAATTTCTCATTTTAAACTGGGCTTGTATTTTTACCAGGAAAAAATGAATGATCACTGCAACAGACTATCAAGTGCAGGTATGGATTCTCCACCTTCTTTGTTGTAATCAAGATCAGATACTCTTTAGAAAAAGATGATTCAGTCAGGCACAAGTCACTGCTGAACTCTGTACAAAGGTAAGAGCACAGAGAATACAAGCTCTGTAATCTAATGCAGATTTTTGGCCCTAAAATATGGGAAACAAGTTCTGAAAACCAGATTTTACTTCAAAATTTAAAGCAAATTTGTTTGATTCAAAATAGTTTCAAATTACAGACTGATGGAGTTACATGTTTTTAGTTCAGAAGAGAATAATTTAAAAGCATCAAAACAATATCAGAGTTAACATTCTAATTTTAGTGAAGCATTAAAATCTCACAGCATGCCAACCCCACAGCAAGGGTACTTGCAATCATGCAAATTCATGCAGTGTTCACAAAGGAGGAGGAACAATGATCCCTGCTTATGGCTTGGGCCTCTCGGTTAAGCACTGGGCTTCCAGCTGCTGCATCTCAAACAGGCACGCGCTGGGGAGCCAGAAAAATCACATCCACATTCTCACTTATGAGAAGGGAACATACACGCCTCTGTGCACCTGCTCCTCCCTACTAACCCTGACTGCAAAAATAGTGTGGGACTAGCACTGGCACTGACTTTGCATGTCTTTGCATCAATTGTGCTGTCAGTGTCCGTGAAAGATCAGGGTTAGAGGTGTTGTTTCAACACTCAAAGGGATAGCATGTCATCAAGTCCAGAATCCAACTTCTGTTTTGCAGTGGTTGCAATTGTTTCTTATCCAGCTCTTTTCATGGGGAATGATCCTTAAATGATACCCAAGGGCACTAATTGGGGCTGGAAAAAATAAGATCTTAACCAGACTCAGCAAGAGACAAGATGCCACATTTTCCTTTTTGCATTTGAATCACCTTCTCAATCTATATGTAGAAGATGTCTTTTTCTCCTTCCCTGCACTCTACTGCATAAAATGAGGATGAATGTGTGAACTGCCTTGTAATCTCGTCTACTGGTATGCGGGTCAAAAAGAAACAGGAAAAGCAATTTTGACAGGAGTGGGCCAAGAAGGATACCCCAAAACTGGAAAAATTTTTGAGGAGACACAGTAAGATTTGAAAAGATACTGATGCAAAAGTTTGTTACTTTAAATTTTTTTATACTTCTTTTTAAATGGATTTACTTCACAGCATTATATTATTACTAAGGAAAATATTATAGATCTGTATGCAGTGTGCTAAATTTACTATTACCCCTTAATTATATTCTATTTTTATTTGTATCCACATAGGAATAGACTGCTTCCTTTCCAAACGTTAACTATAATCTAAAATGTTTATTTACCTGAGTTTTCTATTAAAGTCCTGTATTTGAAGCTTGTAATATAATCTTGGTTTATGTCTGCAAGTAAACAGCATTGGTACTTTCTATACTGAACATTTTAGCTCTCCCTATTTTAGAGATGCCACTGAGCAAAGAAAAACATTCAGCATACAGCACAACTTCATCTCTAATGAAAGTATATGCAGCATTATTCATGAGCGAAGAATCCATAGTTATATTGTAAATACACTCCTCGCTACTCTTTAAAGCACTAGAAGAACACAGAAATGTATAAAACCAAGCAAGCAGTTTTTGTGAATATCGTTAATATTTCTCCAAAACTTCTTAAGGTTTGCAGAGATAGTACTTTTTTTAGATCTTCACATTTCTGAAAGCGTGTTAAAGCACAATCATTTTGCTGCCTCTGCTGCAGGTCATTTTATTTGCTGTGAAGCCAGAGTCTTGGCTAAGGATCTGGAAGGATGCTTCTGTATAGCAAAGCTAGCAAGCTTCTGCTAAAGTTTTTTCACTGTACTCTTTTATCCACAGAATCTACACCAGGGACCAAAATAGAACAGTAATGAGAGGTCCCTTTGGGCACCAGTCCTGGGACACCCCACAGTGAAGAAAGAAGGGGAGGCAAAGGACGAGGTATTTTTACTGCCGCCAAAAGTGTCAGACCTAATCTGGCTCTGTCAGCTTTAACCCCAGACCAAGGAGTGTGGGCAAGAAAGGAGCAGAGACACCCGAGACAGATGGACACAGGCCATTACTGTTCTGTGAGAAATCGAGGCATGCTTACCGGGAGCTGTGCCCCAGCTAAGAAGTCTGGCCAGGAACTGGGTAATCAGAGCTTGCTGACTTGCAGACAATAGTAGGTAAATTCAGCTACAAACTGCACACAGTGCAGGGCTGAGCTGGGGCTTCATTCTGCTTTGTGGACCTGGAATATGATACCTGCACTGCGCATGTCTTTGCAGACTATTTTTATTACCTCCAGCTCAAGAAACTGACAACTTAGGTCTTTGTGTGTACTCAAGATTCCTTGAAGTTACAGAAGCCAGTGTACCCATAAGCAACCCATTTTTACACACCTTTTCATTAATGTCAGATGAATTGCATAGTGAAACTAATCTGGTTCCTTAGCCCACAACTGCAACGGCCAGTGTATTACAGCAGTATGTAATACTGCAGTAACAGTCTCTGCATTTTGTCACACTCAGTACCCACATCTCAGTGCTCCCATGTCTCTGACTTTTACCATAGCTGTAGAAATGGCCTACACTAAAGTAATTTTTATACAAAAAGTTTCAGGGTCAGTGAAAATTTTGAGCAAAACCCTAAAACACTTATGCTGAAAAGTCGAACTATTTCAACAGGCTATTTGATCATTTCAACACAAATATGCTGTCACAAGAATCTTGGCAGTTTTCAATGCTCACCTTTTGCTCTTGTTCTTCTCCACAGAATCCTCTCCTTCAAAACACCACAGTAATTTGCCCTTCAGCAAACACTCTTCCCCAAAGATGTAGGTTCACAATAGATCAGAAGACACATCTTTAGTCAGGAGATCCGGTTTCTAGAGCACACTTGGAATTCAGGAGTCACCTATTCAATGCAGTATACATATTTGTTTCTTGTTGAAACAAAACCAATTCTTCACTCTATCTACACATCCTAGTTTCTACAGTTCATGTTTGCTGGTTTCATACAGCTTAAAAAGTCATTATTCATATTAGTTAGTCATACTCGATACCACTTTTATACTTGTAGTTGCTCAGTAACAATAGCAGTTAATCAATAAAATTGCATAAGAGTACTCAGCTTGGTAGGCATTATATGCACCTGGTGTTCAAAACTAATTTTCCAAGTCAAGGCAATGAATGAATTTCCTAGCATAGTGACATTTATAAAAACAGGTTAGTGAAAGCTGCACTGTAAAAGTGTTCAGTGGTGCAAATTTTGATAAATAGAAGACTTAAATCAAGTCCCAGCACAGTGTATAAAAGGACAAGCCCAAATTAATGGGGCAAGTTCTCTCAATAAATGAGGTGTGATTCCATGGCTGATGGGCAGATGTTCAAATATTCCACCTGCTGCTTTGCCAAAAAAAAATGAAATACTGATGTAGTAGGGTTTAATATAAATGTCAGTAAAGCACAGCAAAGCCAAGAGCTTGATGAAAAAACAGTAGTCCAAATCCCAGGGTTTCTGTAATTAAGCATTCAAAAATCAGAGAAAAAAATATTCCTCTCTAAATAGTTAGTTTTAAATAAAAGTTTATGTATGTAGAAAATGCTCTTCTCATAAACCACAGGCCCATATTCTTGGCTTACCTTTTTTTTTTCTGCAAGCCTTAGGCCTCCTTTTGTTCCCTTGTCTGTACATATCAAACCAATCATAAAATTGAAAGCAAAGGGTGAGAACTACTACTCAAGTAAGTAAATAGTCCATGAAATCACAAAGTCAGAAGATTGTTTTAGATGGCTCAAGCCTGTGGTGGCTAAGCCTGAGAAGCAGAGCACTGGAAATCATGAAAAAGTGCATGGTAATAGTTTCTATTAAAAAATCAATAAACAACATGGAACCCCTCAACACTTGAAACAATGAGAAATTGAGTAAAAAGCAAAAACAGTCTAGTAGGAATTGTATTTCACCTACTGTCTAAGGTTATAAACATCCAGAAATGTCAATCACAATCTGGAAGGGTTGGGGTTTATTTTCAAAGTTAAATGGATATTTCATTCCTGAGATAAAAGGTGTCCAAATCTCAGACATAAGACAAACGTTGGAAACCTATATGCAAATGTGGATGATGCCCCTAGAAGTGAGTGACAATCGTAAGACAGCTGCTCATTATCAGAAAGATAAAAGTAATTCAAAGCAGCAGAACAATTGATCAAACCTGTCAAATGACAGAGACCTCAACCTCCTAATGCCCACTTGCTTTGACACTTTGAAAATCAGTGAACAAACGTGAAAACCTTCCGTTTATTTCTAGGTCTTAGTAAAAACACAGACTGGAACTCCTAGTGGTTTCCAAAGCATCTAAATGTCCAAAACCTCCTTCAGTCAGTTGTAAAATATTACATAATTGCATATCACATGTCTTCAGAATAGACTTGTTTATATAGTATCTAGCTGAAGGGCAGCTCACATATGCTTGGTTAAGACAGCTGCGGAACACTGAAACAATGAAGTTAATTACAAAGATGAACTAAGTAACACAATTTGCCTTCTGACAAAGCTATTCTTCCCTTCTCTGCTGGCCTGCCCTATTTAAGTTCACAGGAAATTTGCAAACTGTGGGACTGCAGTACGTGAATGCCATCAAAGCCAGTGGCAGACTGTAAGCAAATTACCACAACCTGCTTCTTTGGAGAGAGAGCCTTTGGAAATAACCCAACTGAACCTCTCCAGTGAGATGCAATCTGAACTTTCATCATCAGCTCTCTGCTGTTTTCATCCCTTTCTGCCTGTAGGTCTTTTCTTTCTTCTTTATTTCCTCTTACATTGTGGACAATGCTCTGGTTTTCAAAGCAGTTTACATGCTTAAATAAAAGCCCTGAAAAATGGAGTCAATTCTTAACAGACATGTTGTCTTAAGATTTGCAGGAATCATACACCAACAATCCTAGTGATTATTGGGAACTGGAGCAGAACATTAGAAACATCATAAGGAATTCAGCTTATTGGAGGTTATCCCTTACCTTTTCAGCCATTAGTATCTTCAGCTTCTGGTTACCCCTCACCTTTTTATCTGGTGGTGTGTTCAGCCTCCTCATTTTTACTGTCATTCTAGATTCCAGTCTTTCAAAATGACATGAAGAGTTTTATTTCTTCCTTCAATTAGAATAATTTTCACTCTCTGTGGTCAGAATGGTCTTCATTAACTCGGCACAGCACCGGTTTTCTGTAGGCAATTATTTATTTTCCCTTCTGTGCTCCCTAGCAACTTATTGCAGGCTAACTTTAAAGGTGTTGCAAGCAAAAAGTAGACTGTAAATTAGGAGTTTGCCAAGCCTCATAGACAACCAGCATAGCAGGCAAGTAACTGAACAAAGAGCTCTAGCTGTTGTCTCTGACAGTGTCTCTCATCTCCTCTCTATCTCTTGCCTGTTCCTTTTAGTCTTGCTTTCAGCAGGAAGCAACCCAGCTCTGTGAAGCTTCATTGTCTAGTGACACATTTGGGCAATGGCAGTTTCTGAATGTAGCAGGGCGGAGTTTCTAAAGAGATATGGCTGCAATATGCTCCAATTCACTTCTTTTTCCTGTTACCTTTACATTAGAAGAGCACATTCATCAAATTCCTTACTCCAGGTGCCTCTGATGCTGCCAGTGACAGCAACTTGACTCCATGGCAATCCAAGGTTTCATCTTTACCTGTGTTAACATCCATCACACATAAGCCAGTGGTAGCGCAGCATTTTCTTCAGGTTCAATGCACCATCCAGAGTATACACACCAACTTCCTTTCATCTCATACAGGACGCAGCTTAGCTGTCCTATTAATCTTCTTACAGCTGTATTCTTTGATGCTCTAACTTATGAGAAAATCAGACAGTCATTACAGTGATATTGGTACACACACAAGACATATACACATTTACATATGCATTTTTGGGAAGAAACATTTTGCAGAAGCTGTGAAATAGAACATGGATATCGAAAGGTGTCAGTTTTGCGATGAAGAGAATCATGTATATGAAACTCATGTATTCACTATGGGATTGGAATGTCACTATAAAGCTGCAGAATTAGAGATTTGATTAGATACTGCTGGGCCCCTGTGGTAGAATTGGGGCAATCTACAAAGACTCCTGCCTTGTGGCTCAAAGCCCTTTAGATGTTTTGCACTATTAAAGGGAGGTCATTAGGATCTGCACCTAAGTATTAGGAGAGCAGTTTCTTACACATTAGACTAGTGCCCATCTCACAAGGCTAATACCTATTTCAAGGTTCCTTTTCTGTGGAATTCTGGAGGAAAATAGAAATTCCACACTCTAATTTTCACTAGAATGTAAAACCTCCTAGGTTATATAACCTCAATAACACTTACTTAGCTCAGGAGTAGCTGAAAAGCTACAACACTACAATATTGTAGCTACAATGCTAAAATATTTTCCATCTGGAAATATAATTGCATTCAAAATGAAGATGCAATTGGTGCAGATCAATAAAAAATAATCCTTCCCCAAAAATATGGCTCAAATTCAAACTAGATCTGTTGCAAGTCATTCTATCTGTTCAATAGCACAAACACTACAGATGTGCTATGGCTCAAATGCAGAAAAAGAAGGAAAAACACAGAGCATTTTTGAATCTCATCAACATAGAATTTAAATTCTATCAGAGTCCTTCTCTAAGACAAACTAGATTATATTATGTTATCCTTAATTATATTTTAGTGTTTAAGATGGATTGTAAAGCTCTAAATTCCTTTCTTCCCCTGTAGGTTGAGCACCTAAATTGCTGTAAACTGGCATCAGCCTTAGCACAGTTGTGCCAACCTTTACAACTGAAAATCAAATTTGTAATTTCCAGGATTCCAAGTAACAGTGCTTTTTGGTTTTGCTTCAAAGGCATAACGGAAGCCTCAGCAACTGGTGAAGTCAGCCACTGTGTTATGTGTGGAAGTCACAACTCAGTGTTATTTGTGCGACAGGGAATGTGAAAGATGAGGTCAAAGAGTTCCCAGCACACTTGTCAACAGAGAAAGCTCAATTGTCTGAAGGAAAGGGCAGCTATTGAACTCCATTGCACCAAGCTTTTTCTCCTAAATAGCAAGCCCTGTGAGGAAAAGGAGCTTAAAACTGCACTTGACAGCAGGAATATCAACAGTAGTATGAGGCTTTCCTATACAGACCACACAAAGCTGTGAGAAAAAGTCAGAAGTCAAAACATGTTAAAAAAATGTTGTGTGTTTTCTCTATGCTTCAGGATACAGGGGTTTTTTTACACTAGATTTGACCTTCTGACTGTTTTCGGTTGCCTGAGAGCAAAAATAGCCATGTTTACTTGAGCAGACAAACGATGAATAAGATTATGTGGAAATGAAAAATTCACTCAATAGTTGGCTCTTTGGCTGTAGCAACTCTGACCTAACTTGCTGCTAGCAGAAAAATCTAAACAAGGTAAAAATATTACTGTACTTCACCAAAGTACATTTTAAAAGTTGTTAAAGTTGTCACACATACCTTGTACAGATGTGATCAGATATGACCAGTGAACTCCAAAACAGGAATAAATCTCTTCTAGGTTTTGTAGGTGCTAGTGAGAATAAAAGATTTGCATAAACAACTATTAAAATAATCCATATCCAACTCTTTCCACTTTCAGAGACTAAGTACTACTGTCATTGCCTGACACAGATAAGAGTCAGTGAGCCAAGCTAAGGAGAATGAGGAGTGACTTGCCAAGTTTCTTTATCAAATTGCATGAAGCAGCAGAAAGATAAAACCATACACTTGTCAACGCTTACAGTTTTATCTTTAATCTTGAGATGTATTACTGGAGCAGAACAAGACGGATCCACAAACTAGGCTGCTTTCAGGAAACCCTGGCACTGGACCACTAGCACTGTGGGACGTAGCATGAGTGGGAGCCAGGTCTCTTCTCATGTGGATGATCTTGTGGTTCACAGTCTCACAACTGATAGGCTAGAACAAAGCTTTGACAAGTTTCTGAATACACTTTTAAAATAAAATGTTAGCAGAAAATACACAAATGACTTAAAGAAATCTTGAATTTGATGTTCCACTATGTTTTTTTTACCAAGCTTTTAGAAAAAAACTCTGCATACAAGGAGAATTGTTTGTCTCCACAGTCCCCAGTTCGCCTAAGTTTCTATACATTTTAGCACTACAATACTTCTCCTTTTCCCCATTCCTGCTTTTATCCTTTCAGAACTTCTTGTCATCACTAAGTTCTCCAAATTTCAGTCATCTGCAGATATATAGAGCAGATCTATAACCTGATTTGATGTGTGGACACCCTCTCTAACAGTGCCACTGCCCAGATTTATTTGACCAAGTATTTTAACTCTTATCCATTCCATACAAAATACTGTTGACAAACATATCTGCCAATTACTCATTTTTTACCCGATCCTATAACTTTAGAAAGAATTGGGTAGAAAAGTGCAAAAGAACAGGCAAATTTAATAAGTCATGCAAATTTCCCCGCAAAACACTGAAAATTCCAACATTTTCTGTAGTGCCACTTTAGCTGAATCCTTCAGACATCATTTTTGAAGAACAAAATTTAACGTAGAGCATTCAGTAACATGTTAAAAATGTAATTCATATGTATTGTAAGACTTCAAAAAGAGTTCTTTACCTTTTCACTTAAAAAAAATGTACCAGAACTAATATTTGTACTCTTATTTAAGCTAGTCTAACATTTATTTTCTAATTTATGATTTTTTTAATATTTAAGGTTAACTATAGGAACAATTTTCCATTTATTACAGACTAATATATTGGTTATTAGCACAGGGAAGAGTAAGATTTCCCACTTAATACAGGCATACCTCTAACCTTGCATATAGGCATATCGGAACCTGACCCTTCTAAGAGGAAATTATAAAAATTTCACTTTTGTCAGTGTAGTAAAAGTGGCGTGCAGCTGCTATAAAGCAATTGGAGTCCTGAAGCTGGCAGTCAGCAAGAAAATGGTCTCAGGACTGGAATAAAATGCAGTGAGCACTCAGTATATACATTGCAATTGTAAAGACAGCTGTTAATAATTGTGTATTGAAGACATATTTAACTATATATATAGTTATATATAAGTATATATATAGGCAGGTATGTCCTGCACAGATTTACTAGGCTCTGCAGTCAGGCAAAGACTTCCCTTAAATTTCTTTTTTTACTTCTTCTTTCTCAGCCTTTCCATGTCCCTGAAATAGTGCTGGAAGCCGTATTTTCCACCTCACCGGCTCTTTTCCAATTCTTTCCTCTGTGGGACAGAGCCAACAGGCAAAGAATGGCTTCCAGACTGCTGAATGTATGGGAAAGGACTGTCCCTGCTTGTGGACTTGCTGGTGTTCCATGACCTTTGACTGGGACATGCCCAGGTTATATGTATCGGGATGAGGCAAATTTCCCCCAATACATGACCCCGGTAGGAGACAAGGAGGTGCCTTAGACTCCTGAACTCCAAGCCTTAGACTTGTAAGAGTTCTGTGTCTGTATTGAAAGCATCTGACAGCCCTTCAGAGTAACCTCACAAGAAAAGGCTTTGGCACTCTGCTAAATCCACTCTGGACAAAATCCTTTTTAATCGGTGCTACAGACTTTTGAAATGGGTTCTCACTGAAAATAATTATAATGACATTTTTTTCAAAGACAGAGCTAGTTTCCCTGCTGGGGATTTTTAACTTACGGAAGTCATGTCTGGGCCTAGGAGCCACAAAAATAAGATGCCTTTATAACCAGTTTTGAAGTAGGATATGTGGGGAAAAAATGGAAATTTGGAAAGGGTGATCCAGCATTTTACAAAGATTCACTTTTCCTGAACTAAGTAATATATAAGCCCATTCTAGACATATAAATTGCTAGGGTATATTTTATATACAATACATATGGATCAGCTCTTCATGTAATTTAGAGGTCTATGAATTTACCTGCTGAGTGTGTAATTCTAGAGGCTGAAAGGGTTAAGACTGGGGTATTTCTCAACTTCTGACTTGTTTCAAGTAAATTTCCTTCTTAAAAAAAACACCTTTTATTATGAAGCAGGAAAAATTATAAATTACCCACATGGAGATTAAGATTTTCACTTTGCATTTGATAAATAGCCTAAAAACGGCTTATAATAAAGTCCTAAGTGATTTTGGAAGCAAACATTGTGGCCAGGAAAGCACAAGCCATGAGGTCAACTAGTCACTGTCTTTACAGCATGAAAAAAAAAAACCACTATCAAAGTAGCTATACGTGTGTTTGGTCAGTACTTTAACTTACAAGATTTAGTTCTGCATTGTCTGCTCAATATTTTGTCACATAATTCTTGTAAAAATAATAAGCTGTATCTTTACTATATTTGTTGAGTGTGTTTTTAAGTACCACCTGAATGGAATTCAAGCACTGTAACTTCTGGCTTGTCAGTAGTTTTAATAATCAGAATCTAACTTATCTGCCTTAAAAATCTGTATATCTAATCTCTGCTTTTAAAAAACCAGATATGGAGCTGCATGTTTAGGCAGCGCTTCAACACGAGCACCAAGGGGAAAAGTTTAGACTCGCTCCCAATTTCAGTGCTAATCAGAGTACACAAAAATTATCTCAGGCTTGTGATTTATATAATCACCAAAAAAATAATGAAAGGATCTCAGACTCCCATTCTTCTTTCTGATACAATTTCCTAATTCCTAGTTTTTCATGACTTCCAGGCCACATCTTTACAACATCTAGTTGACTCACTCACATCTAATTCATAGTCCCCAGAATCAAGCATGAGTTAATACACCACATCATAATGACACACAGAGACCTTTGAGCCTTTCTCCTTTTTTCCTAGCCTCTTTCTGTTTAATGGTCAAACTTCCATGCATAAGAAAGCTGGCTACACAAAAAAAAAACCCGAGGCACAATCAGGATCAGAGCCTGGGCTCAGTTTCATCAGACACCTTTTGGAACATCCCATACCATCCCTGCTCAGAAATATTTAAGTCGAATAGAACAGCAATATTTTGCAGATCTCATGCAGCAAGATGTTACATTAGACCCTCTGGAGCTCAGTATTTGGAGCATGGACACTGCACACCCTTCTGCCTGTCTACCTTTGTCCATAATGAACATGTCTTTTCATTAGCTCATTTTCCGGAAGCCTAACACACACTGCTCTGTAAATCTTGCTCACATTGTTTGTTTTAACGGCATCATTGTATAAAGCAAAGGCAGGTCTTAACTAGTAACTCTGGAGCTGCCTCCAGGGTAACCATTTTTTATTGTATATAAACCATTGACACCCTTCTCACTGAATGATTTCTTTAGAAGAAACCTTTATTATTTGGCATCTGTATTTTGCTATCAGCAATAAGAGGGAGTCAATTCCTGAAAGCACTTAAGAAATGAATCTATCAGGTCTTGCCAACTCTAGCTTTCAAAGGGCTACACCACAGCTGAGCACCAGTTGGAGAGCTGTTCACAAAGGTCTGTGATGCATTTCCCAACACCATTACTTATAGAAAGTCAACAAGCCGGTTTTATAGGAATTTTCCTGCCTAACATCATTCTTAAGCGACAAAGAAGGAGGTTTCTATGTAAGAAATGAAATTTGCATATAAATCTTGCTTAAATAAGTCTTATTAATACTACGCTTCTGGTGGTTGATAGGAACTTGAGATGAGTCTGTAATCTCCCAATCACAATTCAGGTTTTTGATCTGCAATTGGAAAAGATAAAGATGTGACAAAATTTAAAGCAGAAAGAAATAAATAAACTGTTTTGAAGTTCAAAACTGGAAAAGGCAGATCAAGCACATAATCAGCATAGAAACAGGATAGAACAAATCATGCATTCAGTTCCTCATTCTGCTTTTGGCTGCATCTATCATTTCAACTCTCTTGAACAGAGTCTATCCTTTAGCCTTTGGTTTTCTTGTTCATAACAGTGGAGAAATCTAAAGGGAAATGATACTCAGCTGCTAATGGAAGGAACTGTCGATTTGTGGAGCTACCACGAGCCTGGCTCAGGCTGGACTCAAAGCAACAAGATTCCTCACAGCTATTTGAGGAAGGACCCCAGATTATCTCATCTGCCTGATGCAAGCCGCATGGCCTTTCCCCAAGGGTGAGGCAATGCCCAGAAGTGAAATCATCTTCCCCGGCATAAAACATGAACCACAGTGAACACTACGCTTTTGACCTGATACCTCTTAACTCTCCTCTTAATGGGCACTATACCTGCCTAGGTACTAAAGCAACAGGTCTATTTTCTAGTCATAACTCTGATTTCTTATAACAGTATTATTAAATAATATCAATCAAATGAACCACTCCTCTTTAGAAAAGACTGGAAATCAACAGAATATGTCTGTATCAAGACCCATTACCTACTTCATCTAGCAGCAATAAACCAGTAAACTGGTAATTCTCTGGAAAACTGTGATACAGCGAGCCTTTGTTTTATGCTTTTATAAAGCTAATGTAAAATTAATAATATGGAGCTGCAAAAACTTTCTACAAGACCTACTGAAATCCCAGTAAAGTTTACATAAAATAAAAATAAAGTGGCAGTTAAGATTTTAAATTAAATACCACATAATTCACTAAACTCCAGCATGTTATAATCTCATCTATTGTGATAGCTCTAAAGATCTCTCACCCTAACAGATTGACTCTCTGTATAATCTGAGATAAGACTGTGGACTTCACGTATAATTGTCACACCATGATTATATTCCTAAGAACAGTTCATCAAAATATTTTCTCTTATTAACCCCTAGGTTCACAAATTGTATTACATAAAACTTAACTAACATTTGCAAATCACCAGCATAAACCAAAGTCAAAAATCACAACTCTGTCACTGTTCTGTCCCTCTGGAGGTGTATGCACACATTGTTTCTAACTCAAGAACAAGTATGAAACACATGCAAGACCAGAAAGAATGAAAATAATGATACTGTGGTAAATGGTAAAATGCATTTTTAAAATGACTTATGATTCTTTGCAGTATTTAAAAAAAATGTATTCTTGGCATGGATTAACAGCCTGAGTAATTTTGTGGTTTATATATTCTTTGCAATGACACATTATTCCCCTGATAAGCTGATACTCTCTTCATTTCACCATTTCTCCTACCTGATTTAGTTAGAATGTATATGTCTTGCATGCTCAGAAAATTCATTTCAGAGGGTGCTAAATGACCACAGGTGGAGCAACAAAATTCATTTTGGGGTCCATTTTTCTGCACTCTTTTCAGACTTCAGCACTGTTTCCTACACAGGTGCAAAGATTCAATTCATCTTGCCTCCGCTCATAAAGAGCATCCTGATTCCTCAGTAACCAGTGGGATAGTTTCATTTTGGAAAGTTTCCTTTTAGGAGCAGCCCACAGGCTGCCAAAGTGTGTCTAACTCTGTTACAGCTGCAAATACCAAATGTGCACAGTGGGCAGCACCTCCCTAAGCTGTAACCATATTTCTTGCCATAAAAACAGTCCTTTTATACTATTTCAAGGAGCTGTAATAACATTTACCAGGCACGGTGGTACTTTTCACTAATTTAGATCTTTCCTGTGTCTATATATTCTCATGCTTGTATCATACCCTAAATGGAGAGGCTAATAGAGCTTCTGGAGGTAAATATTTATTGTCCTCATAGCTTTTAGGAACTTTGGGAGGCTGGGAGATGGACTTGATGTCATCCCAACCTCTGAAGCCAGGTCTATATTCCAGGGCTGAAAGGAAGTCCGGATTTGCTTTTGTCCACATTTCTGGCATCAGCTCATTTATTGCTGTACTGTTGTTATGGTAAGTGATGAATGTAGCTTAACAAGTCATATAAACTAGTTAAATCACTCACTACTTTATTTATTTTTCCTCTTTTTATTACTAGAAATCATAAACTATTAATTACAGTTCCAAGCAAGAGTTTAATTCTATGTGAACACAACAGGTGGAATTGAACAATATCTACAAATTCAGAAAAAAGTTTTTGTTATTGAATAACAAATATTTCACTGTAGGATGAAAAGGAATATAAAGTCAATATCATGCTGTGAGGATAAAAATATTATGTTGCCAGGCATTTTGAGAGAGTCAGATGAGAACAGAAGCTATTGAAAGGGACATGTCTTGCTAGAGGTACTTCAAAGTGAAAGGAAGCAAGCCTCTGAGGGCAAAGAAAGCTCACTCTGTAAGATGATGGTTTCACACTTAATTAAAGGCTGACAGAAAGGAGGGTGCATTCAGCAACTTTATCCATTTACAAGGGGTGGAATGAAAGCAAAAGTAGAGGAGGAATTCCCTGTCATTGAAGAATATCACTCTCTGCACCAAATATTGCAAAACATGCATGTGAATGATAAATTTTAATTTACTGCAGAAATACAGAACCTGGGTCAGAGATGACCAAACAAATTTCCTACCTGTCATGATGACACTTGACTTCTACGAATGCCCAGCTGTCACTGCTCAGGGCATCATCTCTTGAATCACTGACTGCTTCAAACAGTATCTCTTTGCATCTTACTCTGCCTTTAGGATTTTCTTGAGTTCATGACGTTTGAGATTGTGTTCTCAAATAACATCATCTTCTGTCAATAAATCCTTGGGTAAAGGTTTATAAGAAGACTTTAGGTTTGATGGGGGGGGGTGGGTTTTGTTGCTAGCAATATCCTGTTACTAATTAATTTTATCCATTCCGCTTCAGGCAGAGAATAGAGCTGGAAAATATTAGATTATCTACTTGAAGTTTTCAGAAATCTAAAGCTGCAAAATTGAGGCAACCAGAAAAGACAGTCTAATATATACGTTCTAACAAAAAAATTCCTGATACAAACTTTTCTAGCCATTTAATCAGGTTATTCACCACTGACAACTCATTTAGGGGCCAACACCAATATTTAAACAAATGTTAACTCATATTTCCAGTGAGTGCCTAACCTATTTTGGAGATGGAAGTAAGGAGAGGATTCAGCATAACATAAAACTGGCTGCTTCATTATGCAAAGCATAGTTGAACTGAAATAATTTACACCGAATTTCTTTTCCTTAGAAGTTAAGCACCCTTTTCTTATTTTACAGTATGTTCAATGCAATCACTTAAATGGTATCTTTCTAATATTTGCCCTGAAATATTAAATCTAATTTCAAACTGTTTTTATACAGCTGAGCTGTGACATATAGTTCAAGAGAGGAGCTCATCACAGTGGCTTTTCAGCTTCACCAATCATCTCAGCTAACTTCACAAACCACACACAAACACAGCACATCTCCCATTATCACCATGCTTTCTGATGTATAATGTAACTCATGTTGCGCTCTTACCCTCTTTTCCTTGTAAATAGTAAAATATAATCTGGATTGCTACTATATCTATGTTATGATCTGATTACAAGAGATGCCTCTGCCCAAATCGAAGTGCAAATGAGACTATATGCAGGCTCTTGTGTGTTTCAGAAACCTTATTTTTCTAACCTGAAGCCAGATGAAACAGTTATGGTAATAGATCTTGGTTTTGTTTAGCTAGAAAATCTCTCCAATGGGCTTTCATGCCAATCTAGCTCAGTTTTTTTCCGTCTCTGTTTTTTCTTTTTTAAACAAGTGGAAGTCATATTTATGTCAAAAAAAATGTTTAATCCTTCGTTCATCTCTGCTCTCTGCTCTTATTCCAGTTATAACCTGTTCTTTATATTAAGTGATCGTTAAACCAATCAGGATGCTGACTCATGATCTAAAGAGAGAGGCATGGTCCTGTTCTAGAGCCCTGAAGTGGAACTTAGCATAATTGGTTTCCATCAGTCTTTCGTAATACACTATGTATCTGTATGACATATCTGTAACTGCAGGAGAAAGTACTAAAACATTTCTGAAGGGCAGTAGTTTTTTTACGTATTTGCTACACTACAAAAATGTTACTACCAGTACTCATGTAAAGAAAGAATATATTCCTATCTCTTTGGGTTATTTTAAAATAATATTTGTAATCTTCAGATTATGCTGGTGATAAACACCACATGGCTCCACAGAATGGCATTCAAGGTCATGATATTTCCTACTGACATTTCTTCTCCATAGGAGTGTTCCTGGGCCATCTGTGGAGACCAGGCTTTCATACCTCTGGTGCTTGAAGCACACTCTCCATCATCCTGGGACCTGTGCAGTGAACTGGTCTCAGATGATCATTTATTCCGTCTGCCCTATCTGTGGAAAAGCTTCCAAACAGAGCCAGAAATCTGGCAGAGATCCTGATATCTTCCTTAGGATGGCAGGCAGCCTCATCCCAAACTTAGGTAGCCGAGAGATATGCAGGAGTTTGGGCAAAGGCTCCAAGGCTCCCAAGTGTTCAAGTGTTCTTGGAAAACTATGTATTAAATAATTTCTTTATGATGTTGTGACTCAAGATATACTGAATGTCCTTCTACCCTCTCTCTTCACCTTTTCTCCATGGTAATATAGGCAGTCCAGTTGAACAATCAGAGAGACAAAGATGTCAGAACATTTGTCAGCACCAGTGGTAGACCCACAAAGCTGCAAAATTCTTAGGCAGTTTGTCATTAAACTTTATTTCCAGAAAATAAATCAAGTTATATGGTTATATTTATTGAAAACTTTGCAAGTGCAAAAGTTAGTCATTGCTCCAGGACTTACCTGCTGACTGGAAAGTTCCTGCCTAGGGCAAAGATATATACACACAGAAAAAACCCAGGGTTGATAATAAAAACACTGACCCATCCTTAGCTATTGCACTGTGCATCACATTGCTATCATCATCTCAGTGCTTTTCACTGATATTTGACAACATGCACTCAGCGACAGCTGTTTTATTATGGTCTTTAATGGCCATAAAGCAGAAAATATTGCATAATGCAGAGGAAACATCCTGACAGTTCTGGCTCTGTGTGAGTATGTCAATTTAATAGCACCGTTTGGCTTCTGAGGGATTTCTTGACTAACAGGTGCATCATTATACACATCAGCAATTCACTAAGTAGAACAATAATACAGTGCACATTATGATGCTATAACTGACACCAAAAATGAACTCTCTAAAGAAGTGCAATAGAGTGTCACCGTGCTTGTAAAAGTGCTGTTTGAACAGACACAGTCTTTGGGGTTAGAAATTGTTTTGTATGTTACTGCAAAGATCTGTGGTTTGCCCTGATGAATTGGATAAAAGAAAGAGAAGAAAGAACTGACACTCCTCATTTAGAAGAGCCACCAAATGATGCATGTCTGATACTTGTCCAAGTTGGTCTCTGTTTTAGTTTACTTTATACTTTCATATGCTTCGTCAGGAAATATCAGGGGGCTTCAATTCCAGATAAAACAAAGATACTTTAACATGTTCATGCCTTTCCAATTCCATTACTCTCTTCCAGGTAATAAGCTAGTCACATTTCCAGTAGGGAAAAGTAATCAGATAGCCAAGTCTGCAAAGGAATACTGCCTGTCCACAAGCAACTGAATCTCTCTGCCAAAACACAAACAAAAAATCTCCTAAATTCTGTAAAATTAAAGCTATATTTTGGCAAAATTCCAGCATTTGAGATGAGCAGCGTTTGTCTACAGCTTCTCCCAAAAACTATTTTTTTTTTTCATAAAAACAGAAACAATTTGCTTTCATTTTCTTTGGATACAAATCTAGATCTATCAGAGAGTTGGGAAAGAGCTGCCCATTCAAATTTATCCAAAAAATAAATAAAGTGCAAACCAGATCATATAGAATGAATCGGTATGTATAAGTTGGTTCCCCAGTTCAAAATAGTATTAAAGGCAGTCTTTGTGGTTTGGGGAAGTTCATCACCTTCCTCTTAGTTTCCTTCCATGTTTTTTAATTTATTAAATCTTCTTCAGAAGGATCTGTCTTGATAAAAAAATCCACACAAAGCCTCCAGCTCAATTTAATTAACCCAAAAATTTGGTTTAGATTTGAATTAACTTTCAGTCATCACTGGCATTTCCATTCTAAGTATTCAAAGGATTGTCCAGATCTTCCATATCCCTTGTTCAAACTTCCTTTCAGATGATTGCTCAGCCTTGAATGTGCTTGAGTAGCAACCCATTGTTCAATAATCCAGTAATTGTGTATGTGTTCATTTCACAGATGTGCAAGACATCTAAGGGTGGTAAGGCCACAAATAACACTCATATGTTCAGAGTACTCCACCTGAACCCTTGTTCTGATCACACTCACACTGATTAAAACAATTTTTATCAAATTCTAGTGAAACTTTGATAAAAGTTATAAAGAAAGGGACAGTTTATAGCCTATTTTAAAAAAACAAAAAACTTAGACCATGTTGGAAGTACTTAGAAATGGGAACGGTAAAGCAGTAGCCATAATGGAATTTTCAGAGGTTTACTGGAAACCTGACAATTATTTTCTCATAGTTCTTTTTTCTAAGAAGTTAAGCCAAGAACCAGTACTCATTTGTACTTGACCCCATGGCAACACATGACTGAGGCAGTTTTGTTTCCAAAATTTTTAGAATCTAAATATGAGACAAGAACCAACAGATGAATACAGGCAGGCAACCAGGAATAAACACAACAAGGAAATGAGCTTCAGTGGCTCCTTCTGTACATATGTAGACTGTTGAATTCAAGGTGCACCCTGAAATTTACCATATCCTCATATGAACATTTCTTTACACAAGCTCCAGCTGTCCTTGCAGACAGTCTCTGTACCCATTAGTTACATGACATTTTCATGACGTAAGGAAGCAGAAAAGCAGTATTGTGTTGAAACTATCAACATTATCAAACCTTTCTGGCAGCTGAAATGAAGAAGCTGCTAACAAGGTCTGCCTACGAATGCGACATACATGAAACAATGATGAAGAGGGTGAAAAGCCTTCCTGTCACCTAAGTGTGCATGCAAGCACCAGGTCTGGAGGTGCAGCCTTGATGGAAAACTGCCAAATAAAAAGTGTAGTTTGATATACAGCCAAGAAAATGCTGATCACTCTTTCAGAAGTTGTCAACCTCTACAAAACACTTGCTACTTTCTTCAAGGACACAAAGAGCTATCCTTCACAATGGAAAAAAGGATTTAAATAGTGGGGGATTTAACACAAAAAGGGAGCGCTTGTTAAGCCTCAATAAAGAATATAGCACTAATGATAAATTTGAAATACCTGTGCCTGTTTCTCTTTTATCTAATAGCACCCTTTGATCTTTCAATTAAAGAGTAGAAAAATTAAGGTATAAAAAGCCCCTGGTTTTAAGGCTTAAGTGAGTAGGGAAGACTAACATATTTGTTCAATATCCATCCCCCTAGGAGACCATTACCTTGAAATCATTACCTTTATTTATTCTCTGGTTTCATGGATCTTGTAAACTTTTAATGAAATAATACATAAAAGTGGGTTCCATTCAGCTACAAATGCTCATTAATTGTTTGCTAATGCAACACATTTTTTTTTTCTATTTGCTCTCCTGGCATTATTATAATGAAGAGCAATTGCTTTATAAAGAAAATTGTGCAAATAGTGTAAATCATGGCTTCTTTACCATTCTACTAACTTGCCCTCTGGTAGACTTTTTTTTGTTAATTAACTTTCTATTGTTTGTCATTCTAATTAAATAGAGCAATTACTTAAGGTGTTACTTGAAGGGTTGTAAAAGCAAAAACAAACAAACAAACAAACAACCCCAAGAAAACCAAAAAACTTTATAAAGGAAAAAAGTCTTTAAAAGAAATGAAGCAAAAAAAAAAGCCACCCTTAAATGTCCTGAAAGCCTAGTGAAAGCTCCACAAAATTTAGTAGAAAAAAAAAAGCAGCTGATGCATCATCAGTGTAGCAGTAAATTAAAACCTCACCTGTTTTGTGTTGATATCAGTCAGAAGGAAGTGAATCAAGTTTAGTATTGTTCACAGTGAAAGTACCTAGGATTTGCTCACCTGAACATTTGTCTAATCACAGTACTGATAAAGACCAGCAGAAAAAACCTGGCATGCTGTGGAAATCTCATTACCTCAGTCTGTCAGTGAAATCCAGATTGACCTCTCCACAGTCACCCACAAAACTCTTCATTTTTCTGCTGTGCCACTTGTGCTCATTCCATCTCATGCAGATATTAGAATTTTTCCTGCAAGTTCTATGCTATAGTAGCTTGCCTTCAATAAATCCTAAGAACAGGGACATACCTAAATTGAAATTACTTAAGGATACATAATGTACATTTAAGAACCACATGCATCTCTTTGTGGTCATGACAGTAACTTCATTATTCTGGAAAAGAACAAAAAAACAAAACAAAACAAAACAAAAAAAAAAAAAACAAAAACAGAGCGATTCTGCAAAATGGATTTGCTTGATAAATACTTTTGGTGTTTCTTTGGTTTTGTGCATTTTGTACATCATCTTTGTACATACATTGTATGCTCTACTATGGATTTGAAAAAGAAAATAATTATCTGCTTTCTGTGACCAATCCCAACTCTCTACTTTATATCACTCTTTTTTTCTCCAGAAGTAGCTGAAATATGTTGTTTGCTAGTCCAGATGGAAGGCACATGGAATGTCTATAAAAGTGACCATGCCCCTGGGAACTCCAGGACACCCTCTCCCTCACGGAACAAAAGAAGAACGAATCACACTAAAACACTCAATAAAAAAATTCTAGACAAAAAAAGATGAACTTAACATCTATTTCCTAATCAGAGCAGACAGTGATGTCACAGCTGCCCATGTTTTGTGAGCATATTTGAAGAAAGGAGCAGTCCATCACCAGCACTTTACCCAATATTCAGGCCACCACAGTGTAGCATCTGTGAACACTTTCTCTTTTCAATCACAGACTGATTCAAACTTCCAGTCAGGTCACCAGAGTTCCTAAACTTTCAGCATCTGCTTGATTGAAAAGCTTTCCTTGGTATCTAAGGTAACTCTGATGATGTGCTTGCCTCAGACCTGGCCTATCCACTCATGTCCAGAGCCCTCTCCCAAGACACCCAAGCTGAGTGAGAGGTCCCTGTCCCCTCAGGTCAACACAAGCTCTTCAGGCTTGAACATGGTGGGATTTAATACTACCAGTAATAGAATTTCCAGACTAATAACTGAAGCAGTTCACCCCGGAGTCCTTTTTGTCTTTCACAGCTCCCAGGTGGAGGTAGTAACTCCACTCAGCAAGGGGGTTTTTTTTGATGGCACAGTTAGCTGATGAAGCTCCCACCTCCAGGGCCTGCTTGGTGCTCCAGCAATGCTGCAACCCAAGGTAGTCCACACAGCCCTGTACGGAGTTGTGATGGAAACAGGCACTGGGGAAGGAGCCTCTTGGGCTGGCCTCTGCCAAAGGCAAGCTTTGCAACCACATCTTCTGGCACACCTTTTCCCAATACTCTTAATGAAGACTTCTTTGGAATTACAGGACCAAAGCCAAACACCTCCACTAAGGTGAAGTCATTTCTGACTCAGCACTGTTGAGTTCTGTCAGACATGAACTTAGGCACCTAAAGCTATTCTTTTACTAATGATTTTAAGTCCTTTGCCATAAGTTTTAGTTAGAATTTTGGTATGACTTTGCTGTCTACTGACAGCACTATAGAAAAAAAATCTTTACAGAAGTCTATTAAAACTTTTGTATTTATTAAAGCACCTGTATTTAAACTGTTGATGTAGCTCACCATGCACACTGAGAGAAGAGTGTTGCTATTCTTCATATTATATTTACAGTGATGTATATTAGTTTTACTGCTTATGAAAGTGGCTAATCTGACAACTCCTTGGCACAGCAAGGGTAAGAAAGAGATGGTGGTAATGGAGCCTTCCAAAAATGCACCATTAACACTTTCCAGTTTGACCCACCGGACCTGACTCTCAAGGAAAAAAAAAAAAAATTCTATCTCTTTGGCTACTCACAGACTGGTTTTTACAAGGAGATCACCACCAAACATGCCACATATGTTTGGTTTGTGGAGGGATTTTCTCCCCTCTTTGATTCTGAGGATTTTTACATGTATAAAGCCAAATGCTGACACTTCCAACTCCTGAGTTCTGAAAAATGTTTAGCTAAAGAGCAAAGTTAATCAGGTTATTAATGTCTCTGAAGTAAAGGGAAAAACTGGGCTACCTCAATTAAATTAAGTGTAGCAAGGCCAAGCAAACCACAATATCTTTAATGATGATAAATGTGTGGATTTACAGTGGTTTAGTAAACTGCAAAAGATACTATCCTATTTTAGTAATACCAGGAATAAGAATGTGCAGCACCCTTCATGTCTTAAAAATTTTACTTTGATGGAAGATTTACTTGGTAAAGACTCAGAGGACCTTAGGTCCTGTTGTTCACTGGGAGTACTACTTTTTAGTAAGTGCTATTTCTTTTTCATTAATGCAGTGGAAATTTTACATTCACTCTGAGAATCACTTTCTGAAATCTATTATTAAATATGAAAGAGAAAGCCAAGGTGTAATTTTCCCTTCCATAATATGTCTGAAGATCCCAGAAATAATACCTGCAAGAAAGCTTACACTGGAAGAGGAAGTAATTGTTGTTCACTGCCTTATCAGACAGATGATAAGGCTGAAAACACCTATAAAGAGCAGCATCAGATAAAGGTGGGTGTACATTTCAGAACTGACAGCATGAAGAAACAGCTGAGGCCCAATTAAAATAAGAGTAGAAAAAGGGACACCAAGTTTGGAAAACTCAGAGAGAAAGGATAAATGTGGGGCACAGGCTGGAACTAAGACCAAAATGTCAGAAGCTTTAACAAAAACCTCATATTGTGGGAAAGTGTGGGTTACTAACACACCAGAAATATTTTTCAACAATTCAGCTACCATGCTAAGTCCCTAAATAAACATCCTTGTAATGTGTATACTAGTCACTTGACTTTAACAAGAGGTAAACCCCAATTTACACTGTTCCAAGGAGGAGTGAATCTTTCCAGCACTGAACTGTGAGACCAAAGAAATTACATGAGAAATATAAATCAAGTCTGTGGTAGAAATTTTTGGGGTTGTGATATTATGTAAACAAGGAAAACAGACCATTCAATCAATAACTGCAAGCACTAAAAATTACACAGTGAATTAATCTCATACATCAAGCTTCCTATAATGTCCGAGGAAGAGCAAAAAGGGACACTTACTTCTTTTAATGCCTATTTAATCTCCGGATTACTGCTGATCTGCATAGTTTTTCATTTTCTCCCACTGTGTGAATGAATGACAGAAGACATACTTACTGGTAGGCCCAGTAACTTTAAATTCTTGGAAACGAAGTTGAGACTTTTTTACTCAGGTGACTTTAAAATAATATCACTCAGCATCTGGCATAAGAATATCATGTGGCACTATTAAATACTGTAAGATAACATATAGCTTTCTCCCTTGGGTCCTCTGGGGTTTTCTATAAAGAAACAGCTTCCAGGGAACCAAAATACTTTCTGTGAGGACTCCCTGGTTTCTTCCTGACACTTACAATACCTGTGGCTTGGGGCAGGGTGATAGTAAAAGTCAAAAGTTTATGGGAAAGTCTTGGGTCTTTTGAAATAGTTCCGTAAATCCATTCTAGCTGGACATTTTTTGTGCCTCCTTCTATAGTAAAGGACTTAAGTAAATGGTGCAGAGCTTTCCAGGCCTTCAGCATCCTTAGAACAACCTTTCGTTAAAACAGGGATTATAATTCAAGAGGAGCCAATATGAGTATTTTATTCAACAGAGATATTTTATTAGGAATTAAGAGAAATGACGTATCTCAACCAACACATCTGTTTGGAAGTTATAGGAGATTAATGGACCATTCGTTAACTAAACTAGTTTTCTTACAATAGTGGTTTTTGTTTTTTTTTTCCCCAATATGGAAATTATGAAATATAAATAAATTATTTTAGAAATAAGAAAATATTTCAGCCAAGCAGTCAAAATCTCTGTCCTTCCTCTGAGATCCCCAGACTAAATCCCTTGAAACTGTTTCTGTTCATTATAAGATTCCCTGCCACTAAGTATATTTAGTATGCCAAAAGGAAACTTAATTTTCAGAGCTTGAAAGTCTGGCTTAAAAAGAAACACTCTTGGACCTAAAAGCCTGCTACAAAACCCAGAAGAGTAAGTAAGAAATTACTGCTGACTCTGTTAGGTGAAACTCTTAGTGTACATACATATATACAAACTAAAAGAACAGAGATGTAACAAAAAGAACAGGTGTAACAAAGGGGAAAAAACAGAAAGATAACTTCATGATTATTTCAGCTTTAAGAACATTCCGAGAAAGTAGAACCTGCTAAATCAGGAAGTGGACAGATGTCAATCTATTAAAGATGACTCACATTGTAACACAAAAAATTCCAGTGAACTTTTATTTTTAATGAAAAGTCCTATGCACACAGGCTAAATGAGTCCAGACAATCTTCAAATAGATTGTCTGAAATTCAGATGTTCTTCCAATGACTGTTTGCTACAATGGCAGAAATCAGGTCTAAAGGAAATATTTCTGCCTTTTCTACAACGGAGTCACTTTCATTACAAATCTAAAGTAAAGGGACAAAACTTGTACTTCAGTGGAGCAACATTATTTTCTGGAATAAATTGTAGACAGTTCTAGAACTGATAGGACAAGGGATAATGGTTTTAAACTGGAAGAGGATAAGTTTAGATTAAATATGAGGACTAAATTCTTTACTGTGAGGGTGGTGAGACATGAGTTCCTCAGAGAAGTGGATGCTGCATCCCTGGAAGTGTTCAAGGCCAGGTTGGAACAACCTTGTCTGATGTAAGGTGTCCCTACTCATGGCAGCAAAGTTGGAAACAAATGATCTTTGAGGTCCCTTCCAGCTGCAATCTGTTCTGTGATTCTATGATTTTGAAACATTATTTGCATTAAGAAATTGTCTTATAACTTTCTGTATAATTTTAAAATAAATCTGTCTATGCATACTTCTGGAATTTTTTTAACTGAAACTATTAAAGCAAAGATTTTCTCATTAAAATAACTCATGTGTTCTGCCCAGGAGAAGCCATTGACTTTGGACCACTGGAAAAATATTTTTTGGCCCATATCCACATCAGACACTGAGGCCATTCCTTTCATCTCAACTCTGTACCAAAATATGAAATAAAAGCATGTGAGAGCAAAGGAGAAGTGCCAAAAATAATGAAAGAAGTGCTGAAAAGAGTAAATGCACAAAGAGCAGAAAACAATTCTCTGTATTTTAAATCTATGCATAAATATTGGATTACAGAAGACACCAGCCTTCCATCTTATTCTATTCATTTTAAATTGTTACTAGCAAGTTATGCTTTCTTGCTTCTATTTTTCACTGTGTGAAATGCATCAATAAAGTCTTTACAAGACTATAAAACAAGCACCAAATCTTCAGCTATATGTCTTCAAGAAAACTGAAACATATCTAAGTTCTTAAAATAGTAGCGAAAGGTAAAGAATGACTTTTAACAACTTCTTTTATTCTTCTTGCTAGGTAAGACTATACAAAGCTTTGCAAAACTATCCAAAGACCATAAGGTCCCTCATAAACTGATCACTGCATATCTTGGGTAACTGCTAGACACTCAACCGACAAGTGATAGTATTGTTTATTGCAATGTATTTTATCCAACAGAACAAGAAAGTTACCAACAAAAGCAAAAACAAAGGGTACATTATCCAGTGTATTAGCACCCAGGAACTTATTGATATTTAAAACAGAATCATAGGCTAACTCAGATTGGAAGAAACTGCTCAAGTCTGAAGTCCAACTTCCTGCTCATGGCAGGGTCAGCTATGAGATTAGACCACATTATTCAAGGTCTTACCCAGTTTGGCCCTGAAAACCTCCAAGGATGGGGAGAATACAGTGTCTCTGGGAAGTTTCTTTCACTGTGTCACTTTCTTTAATATGAAAAAGACTTTCTTTATATCCAGACATAATCTCCCTTGGTTCAATGTACGCATTGAAATCTTATCCCCCCATGGTGTGCAGTGTCTCATCACCTCCCAAGCTGTGCAGCTCGCTGTCTACCCAGACTCCCAGGTGCTTTTCAGCTGCTCCTCAGCCAGTCAGTCTCTAGCCTGGTGCAAGTGCAATTGGTGCAAGTGATTATTCCTTCCCAGATACAGGACTTTATCTTCAACCTTGATGAATTTCACAAGGTCCTGACAGCCCATTCTTCCAGCCTGTATTGCTCTGTATGAATGGCAGGCCTGACCTCTAGAATACAGAATACAGTCACTGGTAGCAATTACAGAAGAAGTATACTCAGGATTTATTATGTAAGTGCTATCCAAATGTGTGAAAGTACGTCAATTAGGAAAAAGAAAACACAAAGAAAAGAAAAAGAATGACATATGTTGCCAATGATCCATTTATTTTGTGGAATGCTCCTTCAAGGCTCACAAAGGGACAAAACATTGCTCCATTTGTCTCTGTCTTCATTAGAAGAGGATTTGCAAAACTTTTGCCCACTGCAATT